>JADOBS010302431.1:0-14152 GCA_015708375.1 Cydonia oblonga | reverse complement strand
GATATTTTATTTCCAAAATAGTTTAAAATATTTTTAACTCCCACAAAATCAAACGTACCGAAATAAGTTTTTCTTTTAGTACGTTAAGAGAAAATAGGATTGAGAATAATATAAACGTACCAATACATAATGTGTACAAAATAAAATGTACCAAAATAAAAATAATATACCAATATTAACAATATGTATCAAATCAAACATACCAATATTAACAATATTTATCAAATCAAACGTACCAAGATTAACAATATGTATCAAATCAAACATACCAAAATTGCAAATAAACGTACCAATTAATGATTTTTGTAAATTCAAACGTACCTGCATATAATATATAGTTAATGTATTGTACCTAATAATAATTCGTCAACAACTGTACTTAAAAAAATAGCAAAAAAATATAATTTCACAAAAAATAGAAAAAAAATTACACAGGGCTTTTATGCTGATCATCAACTATTTGAAGAAAAAAAAACCATTTGGAAAAAGAAATAATATTAAGTGTTTGCATAACAAAAAAAAAATTGTGATCGACAAAACATATCTGCATGAAGAGAAAATATAGTTTAATTACTAATATCTCCACTAAATAAGGAAATGTGCATCATGCAGATAAAATGATAAATTCAAAAATTATTTTAATTTTAAAAAAATATAATAATGACATGTAATTTAGGGTGGTTATTGGTCAAAGCACTTTAATCAAATTTTAAAAATGCACAGATGTTTAATCTAAATGATATAAAAAAAATGTAGGGGATTCTAATTTTTCCTTAATTTTATTTGTATTAATACTTTTTTAGGTTTGAGTGATATTCCAAAATAATTTAAATGGAAAAAAAACGTTATTTTTTTCAAATTGAGGGCAAAAAGAAAAGCCACTTGTTCTAATGGCCCATATATCTTGGATCAAAATGAAATGATTTTTCATATGTTGGATCGTAATGGCCCATTTATCTTGGTCCCCTAGAACCCAAATCATTTTTTATTGTTGGAATCCAAACGGAAAGAAGTATCCTAAAATTACACAAAGATACCCAAACAAGGCAAACTAGTATTTAAAACTTGTATTTAAATTGTATTTGTTTAAAACTTGTATTCAAATACAAGTTTTAAATACAGCGGCAAATATAACCCAGTTTGAATTTGATGAACAAAAAATTGTATTTAAAACTTGATCTATTACTGTTGTCATTTAATATCATTATCGAGTGACATTATTTTTTCTTCACTTATAATGAGATGTTTTAAGTTTGAATATCGTGAATAACAAATTTAATAACTATTCTAGCTACTCCAATGTGAACTTTTGGTCCAATCCATTTATACATCAAATATCAGATGCAAGCAAACTAAAAGAAATTTGAAGGAATTAAAAAATGAATTTTAGTACTGTGACATGAATTATTAAAGTTTGACATGCATGAGCAACAACTCGTAAGAATATGTGAACGATGAAACATAAACTACTCTCTTTTTTACAAGTGATGGCATTAAAGTGTTAAAATGTTAAGCGTACACTTTTAAAGTTTCTTCAAACTATTCAATCAGATAAGAAAGAGATCTAATTGATTCTGATTGATTGGTCAAATATTGTAAATTAATATTAGTTATTCACTTTCTTATTTGGCTTCCTGTCAGCCTTAATTGTATGCAATGACCTAGGATCGTACTATGCAATATGTGTATATAATGTAACCCTAGTTCTGTGAATAAAGTAGAAAAAGACAATTCCATCATACTACTGTTATTTAGACAATTAAATGAAATTGAGCATATTTCTCATCTCTTCTCGAAAAACAAGTGGCCTGTGTACAATTCTGCAAAAATCTCCTTTTTAGGTGGAGATGATAAGTAAATCCAAAGCCGACCCGACACGGCAGGATGACAACCAAGTGATTAAAAGCGACAGAAAGTGAGGAGGGATGGAGGAGGCTATTTTATCTACTTGGCATTCAAAACCAAAACTTGACACGGAATCGCATCAATGTATATAATATAAAGTCATGCAACGTTGTTTGCCTCAGTTGCCTGGGTGGGGTGCGTGTTGCGTTGTCGGGTTGACGACGATGAGGTTTTGGTACTCCAACACTAAACCTATTGACAATTCTCACGATGCTTCAACCAATTATACTCATCATTAAGCTATTTTACGAGAAATTTTTTATTGTGATAGGAACACGATGAATAAATTATATATTTTTATGTAAGTTAAGAGAAATTTTATTTTTTAAGTTATTAACTTTTTAACATACATATTCCACTATTTGTATAATGACACATGATGTACTATCTCATGTGCCGAACACACTGAAAAATCTCTCATATTTTACAGGCATGACATTGGACTTTTTCTATACAAATTTTAAGTGTTTCGTGAAATTTTTTCTAGAAAAGGTAAAGTCAAGATTATGAGAAAATGACAACACACCCTTGTGGCAAATTCCTTCTGTTTAGGCAACCGTCCGCTTGGTTTTGAGATTTTTATAACTTTGCTTACCTTATATGACTTTTCTTTTTAAATGTCTATTTCTTATCGAAAAAAGAATATATGTGAGACTTACATAATGATGATTCGACCAACATTTAAGCATAGGGTTATTCATTTTTTTTTAAAGATATTTTGATAAAAACAAACATTTTAAATGTCTATTTCCTATCGAAAAAAGAATATATGTGAGACTTACATAATGATGATTCGACCAAATTTAAAGCATAGGGTTATTCAATTTTTTTTTAAAGATATTTTGATAAAACAAACATTGTTAGAATACGTTAAGAACTTGACAGAAAAAAAAAATATTTGAGGCTTGTTTATCTTTAAGTGATATTTTTTTTTCCACTTTAATTTGAGTTTAGATGTCACTTTAAAGAAACTGTTTTAACTTGCCTTTCAATACAAAATTTTTACTTTCCTCGGAAACTCGTAACAAATTTTTCTTACAATCAAAGATGAAAACACATTAAAACAGTCAAACTCACAACTCAAAACACAAGCTACATAAAAATTGTCTCAGACAAGACAACGTTCTAAATTACTCTCAATAATTAGAAGAGTCTGAACTCATTTACAACGACAAACAACTAACATGACACAAATAAATCATGACAAATCCTATGTTATATAAATCATTCTCCTAGGTCAAAGGGGAACACAGTAAACACCGAAACACGGTACCAACTGGACTGCAAAAAGATCAAATCGAAGTCGTTTTTCACAAATCCATTGACAAAGTCCTCCTCCTCTACTCAGCTCCTCAAACTCAACTCAACTACGCTTTCCGTACGCATACGGCGCATCGTAGCTTTGGTCAACATCTTTAATTAATCTTCAAAAACAGCATCGAATAATAACACTATTAGTACTTTTCAAATTTAATTCATCTTAATTAAATTAAATTATAGATTTAATTAAATTAAATTATAGATTAAATTAAATTAAAAAAGGAAAACGAGAAGGTCGTCGCGTGCTTTGACATTGTAAACACGCACGCACATCGTTCGTTGGGTCGTCGTCTTCTTCTTATCGGACTCCCCGACCCCTCCAACACCACCGACGACAGCCTCAAAAGTCTCGCATTTAGTCATCTCCCAATCAGATTATTATGTATTCAATTCGCAGGATTATATCGAGTACCTGTTTTTTTTCCCAGTCATTGACCATAAAAAATTCCAAATGTTTGAATTTTAATTCAAACGAAATTTTTTGATCAAAGCGAGCGAGAAACGACGCAGCTGCTTCCGCTTCCGCAACTTCACATCTGGAAATCTGAGATTCTGAGATACTTCAAGTTCAAGACGACGGCTTTTAACTTCGCCTTCTGCAACAAGTGCTTTTCTCGAAAGCCCAAATGTCTTGTACTTCGTTTTCTCATCACAAAGCCTGCAGAGCTACAACCTCCTCCTCCTCCAACTCCTCCTCCCCTGTTTGTCCTTCAGCTGCTGGTTGCTCTGTTTCTTCTCCGAAACAGGACAGTGGTGGTGGTGGGGGCAGCTGCGAGCAGAGCCCGCGGCGGCTCACCCGGCAAAGAAAGCTCCGCCACATCAACAACCAGGATTTCTACCTCCCTGAGAAGTCTTACTCCTCGCCCACTTCGCCGGAACATTCGACCCAAAAGTCAAGATCGCCGGGTCGCGGGTCCAAGTCAAACCACTGGTGTTCTGCGCCGGCTCCTCAGCCCTTGCCCCTTCCTGAATCGCCCGTGATCCGGAAACCTGAATCTGCTACAAATGGGTTCTTTGGCCCCAGGTAAAAGAAAAGCCCTTAGAATTCATTAATTTTTTGTTTGTGGGTATCTGATAAAGTGCTTACTATGTGTTTGTTAAAATGCCGCGCTGGGGTGGTTTTTTACTGTTTGAACTACTAGGAAGGTCAAGGGTAAAGCTGTCACAAGCTCAGGATCGGCATCGCCGACTTCTTATTCGAGTCAAGTTGCCACAACCTCAGGAGGATCAGCAGCAGCAGTGAGTTCTTATTCAAACAATCGTCGAGGGGCACTCTCCCAAGATGCTAACTATTGTGGGGGTTCGCTGAGTTCTTATTCTAGTCAAGTTGCCACAACCCCAGGAGGATCATCAGCACCAGTGAGTTCTTATTCGTTCAATCGTCGAGGGGCACTCTCCCAAGATGCTAACAATCGTGGGGGTTTCTTTAATAACTTGGGTCTGAATATTCTTTCTAGGAAAGCGCAGGCATATGGTATATCAAGCCATCCATTTAGCCCCCAAAGATCGAAAACTGTCGATAGTTATCCTATACATATTGCTCCCACTTCACCCGTTAATTGTTCAAGCAACTGCCATAGAGGAACGCCACACGAATATGAAAGTTGCAACATGAGCAGGAGTGCTCCAACAAGTGCTTTTTCAAGTCCTGCAGCTAGCCCTAGGAGATCAAACACCGCTGGGGACTTTTTTACTTCTTTTGGGGCTCCCCACGATCAAAATCTGGATGTCTTTCCTCCAAGATTATCACCAAATAAACCTGCTCATAGTCCCAGCCATTCTCCTACATCTCGAAGTCCTCACTTCAACCAGAAAAGTTCAAATGGAAATGCATTTCTTTTGCCTTCTTTAGAGAGAGCTGAAAGTAGTGGTCAAGTAAGTGCCCACCCTTTGCCTCTGCCACCTCCACCACAGCAATCTTTTATGCACCACAATGCAGAAGCTCTATCCTTATCATCAATGAAAGGTCAATGGCAGAAGGGAAAACTTATTGGGCGCGGCACCTTTGGTAGTGTCTATCTCGCAACCAACCGGTATGCTAGTCCCCGGAAGCTTTGTGCTACTTTCTCTTGACTTTGTTCTGCAGTGATCATTATTTTCTTTTGTTCTTTTGAATTTAGCTTTGTTAAAATTTTCTAATTATATGACAGAGAAACCGGGGCCTTGTGTGCAATGAAGGAAGTTGATCTCATTCCTGATGATCCTAAAGCTGCTGAATGTATAAAGCAATTGGAGCAGGTCCTTTTTCTGAAGTCCTGTACTAATTTCAATTCATAGAGCAGTTGTAGCTTATTGTTGTCTACCCTTAGGTTTGTCTGGACCAACCAAAACTGCCGAATTAGGGAAAGTTTTGCATGTAACATGCACTAGCACTGTGTCTGCTTCAATCATAGGAAAAAAATGAGCTGGTCGATTATTTCTGTAAGATGGAAGGTAAAAAACCTTCATAGTACATCTCCTCTTATGCCACACCTGCACAATGAATAGCATTGTTGAGCGCATCTCTTCACATTCGATCAAATTACATTTCAGCTACACTCAACTATGCTACTGACATTCTGTGGTAGCCTTCTATGTTTCCAGTTCGTCTTTAATATGTTCTAGAACTGTTCTTACTAGCTACCCGTTGCAGGAAATTAAAGTCCTCCGCACACTAAAGCATCCAAATATTGTGCAGTATTATGGTAGTGAAATGGTGAGCATCTTTCTTACATGTGAAAGTTTATTAAGAATATTTGGAAGTTTGGCTAAGTTGGGGAGCATTTTTTATGCATATGCAGACTGAAGATCACTTCTACATATATTTGGAATATGTTCATCCCGGATCGATTGATAAATACGTCCAAGACCATATTGGAGCTATGACAGAATCTGTAGTTCGCAATTTTACTCGCCATATCCTCTCTGGGTTGGCTTTTTTGCACAGCACAAAGACAATTCACAGGTGATAGTGATGCTTGAGTAGCAGAGTTATATAACTGTGACATCACTTATCTGTTAAAAGGAGCTCGTTACTTCACAAATTGCCACGTCTCGATAAATGATGAACAAGAATAACCTTAGGAAAATGTTTTTCTTCAAAGAGATTTATATAAATTGTAGAGATTCTTAATATTTACCAGCCAGTTAAAATGGGAAAAACGTTTGGAGAATCATTGTTGCATTCCTTTGGAGCTTTCTTTGCTTTATTGATGATATTTCGATGATTATTCTGGGGATATAAAGCGTGCATATTTGCTGAATCATGTTGTATTCCTTTGTAGCTTTCTTTGCTTTATTGACGATGATGTTTCAATGATTATTCTAGGGATATAAAGGGTGCAAATTTGCTTGTTGATGCATCAGGCGTTGTTAAACTTGCCGATTTTGGGGTGGCAAAACATGTGAGTAATTAATTTTTGTAAACACCTTTACTCTGCTTTGGCTCCTGACATAAACATGACAAATCAATTTTTGAACAATCCAATTCATGTGACTCTGTAAGGCCTCCCAGCGGTACTCTTCTGGGTTTCATATTTAACTTTACTTTTTGCATTCAGCTCAATGGGCAATCGTACAATCTTTCTTTGAAGGGCAGTCCATACTGGATGGCTCCTGAGGTAATCGTATCATCATTACAAATTTGTAGATGGCCTGTACGCACTGTTTATAAATTATAAATGCTTAGTTTGTTTCATGCAGGTGATAAGGGCTGCAATGCAGAACAGTGCTGCTCCTGATATTGCTTTCGCCGTCGATATATGGAGCTTGGGTTGTACTATTGTTGAGATGTTCAATGGAAAACCTCCGTGGTGTGAATTTACAGGAGTAAGTTCACGATGAAACTTGTTATGTTTTGTTCATCATAGTTTCGGATTTTTCAGAATATTGTCAACTGCCCGTAGTTCCATGTGTACAGTGCAAATCCGGCCTCATGCTGTTCGAGAATAGCTTTGTTACTTTTTAAGTTTTTAACATCATCTTGTCTTCCTTCTGCCAGCCTCAAGCTATGTTCAAGGTTCTAAACACCATCCCGGATATACCAGAAACATTATCTGCAGAGGGAAAGGACTTCCTTCATTTGTGCTTTCGTAGGAACCCTGCAGAGAGACCGTTAGCTAGTAAGCTACTTGAGCATCCATTTGTACGAAATTCACATGTCAGACCTTTTCAATGATATACCTAATAGTAAGTTTTCACATTCAACATTCATAGAATTCAACGGAAACTCGAGACTGAAAGTTTTTTATATATGACCAGTAAATTGATATCTTGGCATGTTGTGTGTGCACCATTGCAGGATAAATTGGATGGTCCGAAGGACCATATTAATCTTAAAAATGGTCGAATATCGATCTCTCCACACTTGTAATTTAGAGGTGGCTTTGCATCATTCTTCATCCTTGTCCGGAATTGTATCCCTTGTTCAAATGAACCATGGAGCGGAAATCCCAAACCTCTGAAATTGGATGAAATGGATCCAAAGTTTCTCACCTGTTCCATCTGGAAGACGCCCTTCTCTTTGGAAATACGGCTGCACAGCTCTAACAAAGATTTTCATTGCTTGGACTGCCGCTGATGAAGTTACGCAAGGTTTACCAGTGAATTAACCGAGTGGGATTTGGAAGCTGGTTATTTTATTCATCGCCGGTGGAGTTGGGAACTCGGAGCTAGCGCAACGGGTCCGATTATTTTACGTGGAGTTAAGATGAGTAGGTAGAAACTGTTGTGTATACTGATTTATGTTGGTCATTCATCTGTAAATACTGATTTATGTTGATTCTCTAAATAGGAATTTTCAACGTTTGTTTCCCACGTGTATTGTGAGAGATTTTTTAGTGTGGCCGTCACACAAGATAGTACATCACGTATTCCTATATAAATAGTGGGTCATGTGTGTTAAAAAGTTAATAACTTAAAAATTAAAATTTTCTACCACTTACATAAAAAAAAAGTGATGTACCATTTGTGTTCATGTTATAACTAAAAATTTCTCGTAATGCTCATGATTAACTTTCCGGGCATATGCTTTATTAAAAGCAGTCTTCGCAATAAAATTAGAAAACGCTTGAAATTCTGATAATCTAGTTACGACAAGAAAACTTGGTGCAAATGTACCAAATTCGAAAAACTTCTAGCGAACAAAATAGACACAAATTCGATGAAACAATTAACGTGCGGTCAGTTTTCGTCAGATACTATTTGTGTTTAATTTTAAATAAAAAAATATCAAATAATTTCTGATTGCACGATACGTGATGAATAATTAATATGTGAGGATTCTAGTGATCCTTACAATTTGGATCCGGATGGGATCCAATTCCTAAGAGGCTGGCGAAACAAAGTAAAAGTGACGACAGTGAAACGGAGATTGAAATCCGGGTATTTTTGCAAAACAATTTAAATGAGAAACTAATTATATTATAATATAATATATTTATTTATTATTTTTCTTCGAAAAAAAAGGCTGGTGTACGTGTTAACGGGTAAAGTGTTGCGCGCTTCCCTTTTAAAATAATTAGACTTCTTTTATTTCATTTTCTTTTCGAAATTAATCGGTTTAATTTCACTCAGAGTAATGGGAATGCTACTGCTACAGCAACACCGATACAACAGCTCCAATCAGCCGATCTAGCGGCCACTGCTAGCAGCCGGAACCCTAAATTCGCCACCGGAAGCCCCAATTTCGACGATGGGGAAGCCTCTTTGCTACGGTATTCGATTCCCTTTTCCCTTCCGCTCCTAATATCATCGTTGTCGTAGTTTCCATGGAATTTATTTCGTCCTTTGATTTTCCGGTAGACGCAGGGAATGCTGAAGTTTCTCAAGGGCTGATCAATCGGCTTTACAGCGTCTTCTCCGATGGCATACATTTTGCAACGCCGGCTACCTCCTTGAGGACCAATGAACTTGAATTGGTACTCATCTCTTGCTGTTAAATTTCTTAGGTTTTACTACTCAATGCACGATTTAGGGACCGTTTGGAACTGCTATTTTAGGAAGCACTCCTGCTCATAAACACTTTCGGTGGAAATGCTTTTGTTAGGATGTTATTGAATCCTGGAAAGCACGTCCCTCCAGGTGCAGTTCCATACAGTCTCTTAATTGAGGTGTCATGATTGGCTTATAAGTTAATAGGATTGAATGAGAAAATCGATAGTTTCGATCAAATGTTATAATAAGAAAGAAGGGGGCTTGTTTATTTGGAAGATAGGAATTCTGAAAACTGTTTTATGAAATGTACCGAATGTAAAATTTTCCCTTTACTTATTTCGGTTCCAAGGTTCGGAGCGTGTTACAAATGTTGCAAGGTTTTTCTAGCTCACTATTTTATTGGGACCAAAATGGAAAATCTTTTCAAGTCAAGAGTGGGATACATGTCAGTCACCTCTCTTATTCGAGTCTTCACGCCCTTGTTCATCAATTTATGCATGCTGCAACATGCTTACAACTGGTGGAAATTATAGTCAACAAAATCGAGAAGTCAGCTGGATTACCACCGCCTACTTTGAGGGCCTTTGCATGTTCTGTTTCTGCGTGGCTTAAGGTATATTTGGATTCAATTTGTTGGATGAAGTTTGCTACTTTCTAGTCATCGTGATTTTACTACTCGTTTATAAGTCTATGTTAACTTTGTGATTGGGCAGAGGTTGCGCGATATTGCTTTAAAGAAGGAAATGAAGATAAGAGACGATGGCATTAGTACAACCCCTACGTTATTGGGATTGGACAATTCTTTGTCTAGGTTTGTATTCTGTTAGCTATCAGTGTTAGGGATGCCAATAGTTATAGTTTGTCACATTTTGTTGGAGACTATCACCACTCAAAAGCTCATCAAAATTAGAAAATTTTATCATGCTCCATTTTTTTACATTGCCTCAGCCCATGTCATTAACTGCTTAATTCATGTTTTGTGTTGATATCTTCATGCAATGATGTCACTGATGACAATTTATTGATATTAGTCTCTGCTCAGGTGCTGAGTATCTGTTGCAAATAGTGCATGGTGCCATCCCACAGGTGTATTTTGAGTCTAATTCTTCTCTTCCCACTGCTTACTTGGCTGTTCACGTCCTTGACCATCTTTACAAGAAGCTGGATGAAGTGTGTCTAGTGCGAGGTGGTGAGGTTGGTACTTCATTTATTCTACAACCTTTATTGTTTCTAGTTTATTACTCGTCTTGTGTCACCTGGTGTATGTAATCCAAATTTGGTACTCATGCCAATTTCAGGAGGAAGATTACCAGATGCTTCTTTATTTATTTATTGGAAGTATATTGCCGTATATTGAGGGTCTTGATTCTTGGCTTTTTGAAGGAACACTAGATGATCCATATGAGGAGGTAAATGTGATTCGAACTTGCATGTGCTTGTGATGCATCCAATTAATTGTTTTTTTTATTTTTTTTATTTTTGCGTATCTTCTATCCATAGTATTGTCAATGATAATTTATCTTAGAATTTGTATAGGCAGTAAATACTAAATATTAATCTGTTTTCTACTTGAAGTGGGCTGTCCCAGATTTCTCCTCACTGAACATTTTTATGGTTGCTCCTGTCTTTGCAGATGTTCTTTTATGCTAATAAAGCAATATCTGTTGACGAGGCTGACTTTTGGGAGAAGAGTTATCTATTAAGGCAAGTACAGTATCAAATGTTAGATGTTGGGACCTCTGCCTCAATGACAAGTTTTATGAAAGGAAAGGAATGTGGCAATAAAGACCTTCAATCATGTCCATTGTTTATTAAGGACATAGCTAAGTCTATTGTTTCTGCTGGAAAATCATTACAGCTGATCCGGCATATTCCCATGACATCCTCAGTTGTATATAGAAACGGAAATGACTCTGAGGTTGATGGTTTTGGACGTTTTAATAAAGGTGTTTACCATGGGCAAAGCATTGCAGGTTTGACTTTGTCAGAAGTTTTCTGTGTGTCGTTAGCAGGCCTTATAGGCCATGGTGACCATATCTTTCAACATATATCCACTAAACAAAAAGTGGAGAGTGAAGATAGTGTGATTGTGCCAGTAAAATGCTCGGAGAAAATTTGGTGTAAGTTCTTGGTTGATACACTGGCAGAGAAAAGAGTAACTGAACCAGATGTAAATGAAGAGAAAAAGTTTGCAGGTGTGGTAAATGGGTTTCCTCATTCAAGATCCTTCTGTCAAGAAAATCCAGTTCTAACAGTCTGCCAAAAGATCCTTTCTAAGAACGGGGATGCATGGAAATCCTTGAACTTATCCAGAAATTTATGTCTGCCCCCTTTAAACGATGAAGCTTTACGAAAGGCTATTTTCGGTGTGGAGAGTGGATCAACTTCTTTGGCGGAAGGAACAAATTATACTTTTGGTTTCCGCTTTGGTGAATCAGAATATCTTCGTTCGCAAGATGACTCACATATGTTACAAACGTTGTTTCCTTTTCCTACTCTTCTACCATCTGTTCAGGTATGATTGAAAATCTATGTGCATTTGTCTAGATGTAGATATTATTAGAATTATTTGGACGTATTTTTAATTGTAATTCCTTGGGTACAGGATGAGCTCCGTATGTCAGAGCTCTTACCTTTCCAAAAAAATAGCACCCTTCCATCAAGAATTCTTGCCTGGATTCAACATTTTGAACCAAGAAGTACTCCACTTCCGGTGGTTATAGTGCAGGAATGTCTTACTGTCTACATGCAGAAGCAGGTGATTGCTAAAAAATATGTATCAGTTTGTTGTTGTGGTTGCATGCACTGGCGGAGCCAAGTTAAGGGCTGCCTTGGGCTGTAGCCCAGGTAGCTTGTGGTGAAAAATAAAATTTTACATGTAATTTTGATTGATTTTCGAATGTGGCACCAAATATTTAGTCACTAATTCGAATTCTCTAGGTTTAACTATATAAAATTATATAATACAGTTTGCAAATCATCTATTTTTCTTACATTATTTTTCTCATCGCTTCTTGTACATGTACAAGTTTGGATTTGTTTAATTTTAACACGTATTTGTTTAATTACAAATTTTTTTAGCTCACCTTGTGAATTTTTTTTAAGGTAGCTGATACTATGAAAAGTACAGTATCAAGTTTCTTTATTTATAAAGATTTAAATTTTTAAGCTAGCCCACCCGATAAAAAATTCCTAGCTCCGCTATTGGTTGCATGAGTGTCATATTTTAAAAAGTTATTTTCTACCGTAGGTGGATTGTATTGGCAGGCATATTTTGTCAAAACTGATGAATGACTGGAAATTGATGGATGAACTGGCAGTCTTGCGTGCGATTTACTTGCTAGGGTCAGGTATCATCTTGTTTGTTGAACTTCAAATATCCTGGTCAGTCATTAGACATCTGTGATTACTTTGACATGTTTGCTGGTTCCTTTCCATCTTTAGGTGATCTGCTACAGCACTTCTTGACTGTAATATTCAATAAGCTGGATAAAGGAGAAACATGGGATGATGATTTTGAGTTAAACACGATATTGCAGGTTTGCTTACTTTATCCAACGTAGAATTTCTTCCTATTTTGAGTTAAACACGGTTTTGGGGTACCTATTTTTATTGTTTTACTTCTATTATAACATTGTAATGTCTATTCTTATTACTGCAGGAATCTATAAGAAACTCTGCTGATGGTGTGCTACTAAGTTTTCCGGATTCATTAATTGTATCCCTCACCAAAAATCACGACTTAAATGGAAATGAGCAACCTAAGATGGCTTCCCTTCCCTCAACTCCTCGTAAAAGTCGTGCTCAGAGCTTTGGAATGGATGGACTTGATCTGCTAAACTTCACATATAAGGTCTCTTGGCCACTTGAACTTATTGCAAATGCAGAGGCAATCAAGAAATATAACCAGGTTATTTTTTGCTTCTGGTTCTATATTTCCTCTCTCTCTCTCTCTCTCTCTCTCTCTCTCTCTCTCAAATCAATGTGGCATTTGGGGGAGGGGTGATTTGATTAATCAATGTGGCATTTGGGGGAGAGGTGATTTGATTTCACTTGGGATCTATCTTTGGAGGGAAGATGTGATTACCAACTGGGTGGTCTGATGACTAAACTTGTTATCTAATTGTTCTAAATTGTTGTAGGTCATGGGGTTCTTGTTGAAGGTTAAGCGAGCAAAATTCGTACTTGATAAAGCTCGAAGGTGGATGTGGAAGGTTATAATTGATCCCCTTTAAGGATTGATTAGGAGAGTGATAAATCTCCTTGGCCTAATGACAAGGGTTGTATGCGTGTATGTCTTTATAAATCAATGGCTTTGATGCTTCTTGTTTCCCCATGCAGGGTAGAGGCAGTGCCGCAAACAACCACAAGCGTCACTGGTTAGTGGAGCAAAAACTTCTCCATTTTGTCGATGCTTTTCACCAGTATGTGATGGACAGAGTAAGTATCGTTTTTCCAATGTTTTTTGTTTTCCCTTTATATATACGAAAACTATTTTCATGAGGAATTCGGCCTTTTACGCATCGTCATATTTTTGTTGTCCGGAAAGAGTATGGAGTATGGAATTGTTAGATCACTGACTAGTCCTTTGTGAGCAGGTATATCACAATGCATGGCGTGAACTATGTGAAGGTATGGCAGCCGCTCGATCTCTGGACGAAGTCATAGAAGTACATGAATTGTATTTGTTGACAATTCAGCGGCAGTGCTTTGTAGTTCCAGATAAGCTGGTGCGCATTGTCTTTTGTTTGAGAACTTATGAACTAAGAAATAATCTTTTATGAAGACAGGAAGCTGAATCGTGTTTATTACGCTCTTTTGTATCAGTGGGCTCTCATAGCAAGCAGGATAAACAACATCCTGGGATTAGCATTGGACTTCTATTCTATACAACTGACGCTTAGCGGCGGAACAGTTTCTGCAATTAAGGCCAAATGCGAAATGGAAGTCGATCGTATTGAGAAGCAGTTTGATGATTGCATTGCTTTCCTGCTCAGAGTAATCTTCTCTCTTT
>JADOBS010302430.1:0-14151 GCA_015708375.1 Cydonia oblonga | reverse complement strand
TCCTCTTATAATAAAAAAAAAAAAAAAAAAAAAAAACTCAATTGTCGCTCATGGACCTGGTGTGCCTAGAAGGAGAAAACTCCTCCTATGCCAAAATCATCATTTTATTTCAAATTTTTTTTAATTATTGATTTATTAAATGATTTTTAATTTGAATTAAAATTCTATTAATTTAAATTATATAGCTATTCATATTAGATATCGTATAAGATGATATATAAATATGATAAAATATGATAAGAATAACATTACTGTTATTAAAAAGACCATTTGATATCCAAAAAGGAAAATCACAATATATATCTGAAGTCAAGACGGCGCCCACCTTTCCTTCTTATTCTTTTTATATGAAAGACCAAAAAGAAAAACAGCAATTTACAGCAGACACAGAAAACCAAATAACACGATGCATATATACTTCATCTACATATATATACCGTGGAAAGTCAGTCAACTATGTTCCAAGAACATTGAAGTCCTTGTGCACAATTGCGGATTTGATTGAAAATCTTTGTTTTGTTGAAATACGTAGCTCAGGTGCCAATTCCGGAAGTGGAGAGAGCTGTTTACAGCACATGCTCTGTAACCCAATTCGGAAAACGAAGATGTCATTGAAAAGACGACTGGTCTTCCCAATCTTGACAAAATGTGACCAAAATGTTGAGATACTGGCATCTCAATCACTCCTGTTTTCTTGCCTTGCAGCCGAATGCTTGATTCGGACTGTTCCCAAGGAGGACAGAGAAGGCTTCTTCATCGCTCTGTTACCCATCAGAGGCGCCTAACGGAACCGGCATAGGCGCAAACAGAACGTCGTACGCAGTACCTCATCTCAATCTGTTTATAATGCTGACACGCGAAGAATGTACATGGCGTGATTCCAAACACACTCATAGTATGAACTCTGTTTGATTATGTGCTTCGTAAAATGCTCGGCTATTCGCGTTATTGTTCCGTTGATTTGCGTTTTTGAAGCAAATTTGTGAATATACCAAAAAAAATGAATACTAAGAACAGAGATGGACATAGGAACTCATACACAATATGCTTTCATTGATCTGAAAAACCAAACATGCTTAGAACACTAGAACACAAACAAAACAAACACATCCAGAAAATACCAACGCATCCCTAAAATCCACAGCCACAAAACTTACATTATGATCCCGGCACGATTATTCTCAGGACCCAAATCACAGAAACAGCACTCTAAAGTTTCAACCAATCTTGACCTCGATTGTCTTCGGCTTCTTCGGCTCCGGCGGCGGCAGCTTCTGCACTGTGACAGTCAAAACCCCATCCTGGCAAACAGCAGAAATCGCATCCACATTCGCGTTCTCCGGCAACACAAACTTCCTCATGAACTTGCCGACCCTCCGCTCCATCCTCACGTACTTAGCTCCTTCCTTCTCCTCCTCCTCCCGCTTCCTCTCGCCGCTGATCAGAAGCACATTGTCGTCCTCCACCTGTACCTTGATGTCCCCGGACTTCAGTCCGGGCATGTCCACCACGAACACGTAGGAGTTCGGGTACTCCTTGACGTCTGCCGGCGTGGAGGCCATGGCCTTGGCGTCGCGGACGTAGGTCTGGGTGGGGGCGTTGAAGGACTTCTCGGCGTCGTCGGCGGCGTTCATGATGTGCTGAAGTGTGGAGAAGAGCGGGGCTTCCAAACCGGGGATTCTGATGTCCATTCTTCGTTTCTTGGTGGGTGGAATTTTAGCTCTTTGTTTCGATTTGAAGGCTTTTTTGATTTTTCGAGTGGAAATGTGGTCGCTGTTACGGAGGATGGTGGTGGTTCTGGGTATTTATAGGAGGAGGAGTTGATGACGTGGGTTAGCGGGAAGGGAAAAGGAAGGTTCTGGAGACACGTGGAAGGAAGGGAGGAGGTTCCAGTAGGTTCCATTTCTTCTGTGAGCGTCTAGAACATTTTGGAAGGTTTTACCAGAGGCGGGGCCACTTTAGTCATTTGCCAAAATTTTTGTTGGGTAATACGAGGACGGAAAAGATAAAATAAAAAACAGTACTAAATTAAAAGATACTTATGAGCAGAAAAAAATAGATGATTTTGATAAAGATGATAGAAATTTGACTATACATATTAGTTGAAAACTTCATTGATTATTGTAATAGTTTTAAACGATTTAAATTGAAAACTCGTCCTTAAATTGTTATAATAATTTTAAATATGTCTCATCCCTTGATAATAATAAATTTAAAATGAAAAAATTAAACTCTAAATTGGCACACAAAAAACAAGTTATTAAGGAGACTAATTGTAATTTCACATAATGGTTCTTTACATATCCAAAAAGGAAGAGCACAATATATTAACCTTAAGCCAAAGACAACACCAACCTTCCCTTCCTTCTTATTCTTCTTTTTTTTTTATATTTTATGAAAGACCAAATTAAAAGAAAAACATAACCAAAGCATACGAAATTGCAGCAGACACAGAAAACCAAATAACACGATGCTTATATGCTTTATGCACATATATACCGCCACCGCTATTCAATAGTAGCCTCACGTAAACTGATGCCATTAGAGCAAGCGGACCTCTGCTTGCTTGTCACGCCCTTCAACTTGCCCTTCATACCCACCGGCACCACGCTCCCCACCGCTCTGCCCTCCTTGCCTGCCATGTTCCCCACCTTGCTCACCGCCTTGCCTACTACGTTCCTCTTGGCCACCTTCTTCCCGGCCTTGCCTACCGCGTTCCTCTAGGCCACCTTCTTCCCAACCTTGACCACCTTCGCCTCCCTGGCCACCACCTTGCCTGCCATGTTCCCAACCTTGGCCACCGCCCTGCTTGCCACGTTCCTCTTCGCCACCTTCTTCCCAGCCTTGACCACCTTTGCCTCCCTGGCCGCCTCCTTGGGTGCTGCTTATCTGGATCTGAATAGTCTTGGGTTTCTTCTGCTCTGGCGGCGGCTTCTTCGCAACTGTCACAGTCAGCACCCCATCCTGACACTGGGCCGAAATCCTCTCAATATCGGCGTTGTCCGGCAGCACAAACTTCTTGAGATACTTCCCGAGCCTCCTCTCCATCCTCAAGTACTTGATCCCCTGATCCCTCTCCTTCTCTCTCTTCCTCTCCCCGCTCACCACCAGCACGTTGTCCTCCTCAATCTTCACATTAATCATATCCGGCCTCAGCCCCGGAACATCCACCACGAAAACGTAGGCATCTTGAGTCTCCTTCACATCCGCAGGTGTGGCGGCCATGGCCTTCGCCTCGCGGACGTACCGGCGAGAGGGCGCCTGGTAGGTTTGTTGGTTCTGCTCGTCGGAGATGTCGAGCAGGTCGTGCAGGGTCTCCAGCAGGTTGGGGTCGAAACCCAAGTTCCCCAGGCTCATAACCTCCATACTAATGACCAATGTAAACGATGCGAGACGAGAATCTGTAAATAAATTTGGTGAGCCTTCAGTTAGTGTTTGGAGAGGTTATATAGAGTTAGGGAAATGTAAAGCGTGTTTGTGATTACATCGGTAGGTTTTGTCTTGATGCCCCCGCTACGTGGGGTTGAGATGGAGGTTTGGGTGGTCTACGTGGCATGCCTAGATGGCAAAATAACAAATGCATGGGGAGAAGATGTGGCAAGCCTACTCCGCTCACGTGGAGATCTATTTTTCTTCATGGAAATCCATAGTTGAGAGATATATCTGAGTTCCGAAGTGGAGATCTATTTTTCTTCAGCTGCTGGCATGTTCTGCGTCATTGAATGTTCTACAGACTACAGAACTCTTACCACACGACCCTCAATAAAAAAAATTTAAACGTGTGCAGCTCAAAAATTTTCACTTTTTTCATTAAGAAAATTAGTCGAGCACTTTACTTGTTAATGAAAAAAATTCCATCAGAGTTTTTTTTATTGAGGAATTCAAGCAAAGCTTTGGAAATTTGGCCACTGTGCTATCTCATATGTTCCATAAATTAAAGAACTGGTCGTTATTTCCAAAAGAACAATGACCATAATTAAGGATGCTATCTAATCGTTTATGGCTAATTTAAAAATGTTTTTAAAATTATTTACAGTGTGTTGTTAGAGAATAGTTTTGAATTCTAAAAATATTTAAAAAGCTTTCTATAGAAAAGACCACACATATTAAGAATGCTATTAATTATTTAAAGCTCGTTTATAAATATTTTTAAAATAATAGAAATGCTTTAAAAAAAGTAGATTCAAAAAGCACTTAAGGTGCTTTCTACAAGATTCACTTGTATTTTAATTTTTTTTCTAAAATTCACTTGAATTTGTATTTTAACTAAGAATTCATTTATAAAAAAATTCACTCAAATCGTTTTTAGCTATTTTAAAAAATATTTTTCAACACACTCTTATAATATTATATAAATTTCATGATTTTCTCATATTTTATGAGGAATGAATTCCTGTTTTCTCGTTCTTTAATAAAAGAATAAAGTAGTATTATTTTATTTCTTGTCACCCAGCGTCAATGTTCAGTCAGTAACTGATGCGATCTTTCTGTTAACTGTGCACAAATGTAAATGTACAATCAGCCGGTCCAGAGAATTACTTTGAAGTGAGTTCCTAAAGTTTTTTTACTTTAGGTTTTTTATACGTAGACATGTATTAAAAAAATAAAAATAAAACTCATCAAAATACACAAAAAATTATATTTTTACATTAAATATCATTAAAAATTAATATAAAAAAACTAGATATATGAACATTACTTAAATATTATGTCTCATATTTTTAGATGCAAATGTACTAAATATTTGCAGTCAAAAATCAAAATTTGAGAGTGAAGAACAATAAAATTTAATTGAAAGAGCATAATAAATTCAACGCTAAATTATTTTTTTCAACATTAACATCAGACTAACAAATTAAATATTAAAATAATCTATTCAATAATAAATTATTGATAAGCAAACTATAAATGTAAGGTTTTTATTTATATGTTACTGCAGGATACATAAAATTCGATCTGAGAACCCTAGGCGAACGACTAGGTGGACTAACTTCAGGACCGACCCTGGATACAATACTATTCTTAGTATCTAATTATATTATCTCTGAAACTCAAGTATCTAATTATATTATCTCTGAAACTCACATGATAGAAAGGTCCTATATCTATTAGAGAGAGAAAAATGATAGTACATACAACTAGATGGTAAGTGTGAGTAGTAAAGTTTAATTCAAGCCTCGTCTGATGTTTGGTCCAACTACCCAAGGTATCAACTTCCCAAGCCCCAACTGAACGATCAAATTTCATCATCTAGTTTGCAAACCCCGCATGAAACAAAATCCGGCGAACTGATTCAAGTTGATGTTCTATAGCGCTTAATATGGTTGTGTTATTTGGGTTTTGTCTGGCGATGCCAATATATGCATATGTTCGAAAAGGAAGATATCTATATGTAAAAACATTCTCAGGATCACAGCCAAGCTTCCTTCCCTTCTCTTCTTATTTTTGTGAAAACACAAAAGGCAAGAACATAAAAGCTAGACACGACCAAAGAGTACGAAATTACAGACACAGAACGCCAACGAGAATGATACACGCATGCATGCACCTTTATTTACTTATACATACATACATACATAGATATATATATATATATACACGATCTCCACTAGTGAGTAGCGACCTCACATAAACTGATCATGGGAGGACGCGCCGCGCTGCCCCGGCATTCCCTTGATCTCCTTGCCCACCTTGGCCTCCACCTTGGCGGTCGGCTTGCCATTATTGACCACCACCTTGGCGTCCGCCTTGCCATTCTTGACCACCACCTTGGCGTCCGCCTTGTTCGCTGCCTTGCCCACCATATTTCCCTTGGGCACCACCTTGCCATCCTTGACCACCGGTTTCGACATCTACGCCTCCTTGGCGGCCGCCTTGACCGCTGCTTATTTGGACTTGAATAGCCTTGGATTTCTTAGGCTCTGGCGGGGGCCTCTTCGCCACAGTGATAGTCAGCACCCCGTCCTGACACTCGGCCGAAATCTTCTCAATATCTGCATTGTCCGGCAGCACAAACTTCTTCAAATACTTCCCGAGCCTCCTCTCCATCCTCAAATACTTGACCCCCTGATCCTTTTCCTTCTCTCTCCTCCTCTCCCCACCCACCACCAACATATTGTCGTCTTCAATCTTCACATCAATCATATCCGGCCTCAGCCCGGGCACGTCCACCACGAATACGTAGGCATTTTGAATCTCCTTCACGTCCGCGGGCGTGGCAGCCATGGCCTTGGCCTCGCGAACGTACTGCCGCGAAGGGGCATGGTGGCTCTGCTGATTCTGCTCGTCGGAGGTGTCGAGCAAGTCGTGCAGGGTCTCCAGAAGGTTGTTGGGGTCGAACCCAATATTCCTCAGGCTCATCACCTCCATACTCGTGACAATGATGAGATCTCAAAACTCTTGAAAAATGATGAACAAACTTAAGTGGAAACTATGAGATGGGATTTTAGTTTGGTTGGTTTGTCTAGGGTTTTGGAGAGCTTATATAGTATGAGAGAAATAATGAAGCGGTGATATTTCTGAAGAAAATTTGTTGTACGTTTGACAAGTGTGTGTGTGTTCTTCACTTGTTTCGCGAAGGAGGATCGGTTGTTTTTGTCTTTATGGCTACTACGTGGGAATTCAGAGGGGGTTTGGGATCCGCGTGGCAGTTCAGAGGGAGTTGGGAATCCGCGTGGCAGTTCTGTCGGAGCTGATGCAAATGCATGACCATAAGATGTGGCAATTGGCAAGCATACTCCCTCACGTGAATGCTACTTTTTATTGCGTGTAGCACCTCTTTCTTTTTTTTTAATTTTTTTTTATTTTATCAAAAGACAGTATCTACGCTAAAGAAGATGAGATGAGTTTAACTTTACAATAAGTTAGCAATAATATGATTTAAATTTGATTTTCGCGATAATCGAACTTAAGACCTCCCATTTACAAACGAAAAAAAAAATACCAAGAGACTGTAGAACTAAGGAGGGTGTAGTCAATTTGAATTTCACAGGATTTTAAAAGATTTTTTTTAAGTGACAGATTTCAAAGGATTGTAAAATCTTTACAACTTTCAAATGGATTTTTAAGGATTCTTATGGGTTTTGATTAAGATTTAAAAGGATTCTTATGGACTCTGATTAAAGATTTGAATGGATTTTGAGAGACTCTCTTGCCATTTTTAAATTTATTTTTAAATAAAAAATAAGATTAAACTTGAAAGTGAATGAAGAACTGTGCCTAGTTCTCCCAACTAAGTAACCCCTATCCTCCATGTCCATGGTCCTCCACGGCAGAAACCTTCCACCATAATCATTCATTCATGAATGCGCTTTCGGCTTTTGAATTTTTCTAAAAAGTGATTCCTCTTATTCGAGAGAGAGGGAGAGGAATGGATGCTGCAAAGGTAGGAAAAATGAAGGAGTCCACCAGCATATGAAACTCAAACCCTTCAATTATCCACACCCCCTATCTCGCCTTCTTCCAGTCCTATCTCCAAGGGTATGATCAACTTTGCTATTTTTTGTATACAATTGTATACAATGGAATATTGATTGTATATTGAGAGGATGGGGTGGGTGGCTGAGACGTCAGAAGGAAGGAAGGATGGGTTTCTCGGAAAAACAATAGAGATTGAGAAAGAAAGCTGAGAGAGAAAGAAAGTGAGAGGTTGAAAAGAAATCCTAGGGGTGGAGGTAGGATTTTGTTATACTTACCATTCCTTCTCAAATCCTACAAAATCTCTTATTGAAGGAAATCTTTCAAAATCTATGAATTTTTTAATACCTATAGATTTGCATGAACTCTATAAAAATCCTTTAAAATCCTAGTTGACTACATCAGGATTCTAAAGTCTTTTAAAATCCTTTAATTGACTACCCATGTATTTGAATGTGTATTTGAATGGATTCTTTTAAAATCTTGTAAAATCCTAGTTGACTACACCAAGATTCTAAAGTCTTTTAAAATATTTTAAAATCCTTCTAAATACTTATTTGACTACACCCCTAAACAGAGCAGATGTGCATATTTGAGTTCCAAGGAAATGCAACTTTTTTCTATCCATGTAGGCTTTAAAATCATAAACGTGACACCAAATATCATTTTATACAGTAGAATTTCGACAAATCTTGAGCTAAAAAATATATTAGTTAAGAAGATTATTACTTCGAATTGTCGATAAATGAATAAATGAATAAATTATTAATTATATTAATTAAATAATTAAAAATAATTGTTTGTTCTTTCATTTATTACAATTAATATCCTTTGAAGCGTCCCGAAACCACACAAGTCCTTGTATGGATCCGCCCCGTTCTTATTTCAAGGATTTGTCCCATCTTATGATACACAAAGAAGGGTGGGTTACGGGAGTGAAAATGAAATGATGTCGTCGATTGAAGCCATTGGTTCAGTGTAAAAGCAACCCAATCTCACATTGAAGATATTTTTTAATATGACCAGAACACAAGATGGTACAATACATATCATTATACAAATAATAGAATATGTGTTAAAAAGTTTACAACTTAAAAAATATAATTCTCATCACTTATATAAAAACACATGATATACTACTCGTGTTTCGATCACAAAAAAAAATTTCTCCTCGCATTGTGTAATTAAACTCAAGGATTAGCTTGATTGTATTTGTATCACAAGATACGGCCCAAATAGTCCGTCCAAGTCGAAGACAATTAATGAGATGAAGTTTCTTCTTTTTCAAAAGAAAATCCTCCTCATGATTGTAAAACTATAGATAAGGAAGATCAATCTAATGGCCAAGAAGACGCCATCTGTCAAGAGATTAAGTGATATGGTTGTTAGTTTGTTAAGGACTTGTTACTTATTGTGCAAGTAGTGTGAAATGTATAAATAGGAACATGTGTATTCATTCAAGGATAAGAAAACAATAACAAACAGTGCAATTCTCTCTAATTCTCTTCAATCTCTCTATCTCTCTCTCTCTCTCTCTCTCTCTCTCTCTCTCTCTCTCTCTCTCTAAAACACCATTGACAATCTTCAAGCTCAAGGTAGTTAATTCAACATGGTATCATCGCCGGTGGTGGCGTCTCTTCGATCCTGATCTGCTTTCGCATTCATCTCTGTGATCTGAATTAATCAATGTGATCTAAATTCATCTCTGTGATTTCTGAATTCGCACTCATCTTTGCGAATTTCTGGTATGCGATTCTTCTTCTAGAGTGTTATAGTATGTGTGTCTTCTTCTCTTGATTTCGAAGTTGATTCTTGCACATCAGGTGTTTGATGAAATGTGTGTGTGAATTTTTCTCTGTGATAATCTCCTCTATGTGATTGAAATTGATTTTCGTCTCAAGATTGATCAAGACTGATCTTAAAACCCTAATTCTTGCAAGAAATTCTTATTGATTATACGACTTGTGCAAACATGGTGACTGCTGCACAATTACAAATTGTGCAATCTTCAATTACGAATTTAATCCCTAATGTGTCCACTTCTGTGACTGTGAAACTGGATGATACAAATTACCTTGTCTGGCATTATCAGATGCAATTACTTCTTGAAAGTCATGGAATTCTTGGTTTTGTGGATGGTTCTCGACAGTGTCCTACTAGGTTTATTGATAATCCTGATCTAGAAGGTGTTGAAACTGAAGCATATTAGATATGAAAGATGCATGATCGTGCTTTAATGCAACTTATCATTGCAACTTTATCTGTTACTGGCATGTCTTGTATAATTGGCTGTACCAATGCAAATGAAATGTGGATGTCTTCGAGATAGGTTTTCCACTGTCACAAAAGCTAGTATATTTCAACTGAAAACTAAGCTTCAAAATATTAAGAAGGGAACTGAATCAATTTCTTAGTATCTCCAAAGGGTAAAGGATGCTCGTGATCATTTGGCTGCGGCTGGGGTATCATTTGATGATGATGATATTGTTATCATTGCTCTCAAATGATTACCTTCCAAGTACAATACCTTTAGAACAGTAATTTGAGGGAGAGACAATGTTATTTCATTGAAAGACTTTAGAGCTTAATTGCTTGCTGAGGAAGCTGCTCTTGACAACTTTCAATTGTCCAGTTCTTTTATTCCTGCTATGCTAGCTCAAGGTCATGACTCTAAAGGGAAATGATTATTACTTGCAGAAGATTATTCTCCTACAAATGCCAATCAGTCATCACCATATCATACTGGAAACTCCTCTTATTCCAATACTGGTGGACACAACTATAGCTCTGGTGGTTTTAATAATGGAGGACAACATTATAGCTATGGAAGTTATACTAATGGTGGTAATAACTTCAATACTGGAGGATTTAGAGGTTCCAATTTCAGAGGCAGATCTCGAGGTCGAAATCATTTTGGGACTCCACGATTTTCTGGTCCTCATTACAACAATGGTCTTGGTATTCTTGGTCCTGCAAGACCTCATGCTTCTACTTGCTCTGAGCATGGCAATGATGTTCCCATCTGTCAGATTTGTACCAAAAGAGGTCACATTGCCTCTGATTTTTTTCAAAGGCACATTCCTACACCAGTTTCTTCCTCACCCATCCAGTGCCAAATCTATTGGAAATTTGGGCGCTCTGCACTGCAATGCTATCACAGGGCTAACTTCTCTTATCAAGGCAGGTCAGCATCACCAAGTCTCACTGCCATGAATGCTACTTATCAACCTTTTGCACCACAAGAACAGTTTTGGGTGGCTGACATTGGTGCTACATCACATATGACCTCTGAACTTGCAAATCTCAATCTTGCCACTCCTTTCACAGGCACTGATACTATCACCACAGCTAGTGGTTCAGGTTTGGAAATATCTCATACTGGTTCTTTAACTTTAAGAGCTCCTAAATATGCTTTTCAGTTGAAAGATATTTTACATGTTCCAAAACTGTCACAACACCTGTTGTCAGTATATCAGCTCTGTAAAGATAATCATTGCAGATTTATATGTGATGAGTTTTGCTTCTGGATACAGGACAAGATCACAGGGAGAATACTTCTTCAGGGGCTGTGTAGAGCTGGATTATATCCGATTCCTTTTCACATACCTCTATCCATACTCAAGCAAGCATATCAAGCATCTCACTTACCTAAACAACAACATTGTCTCATTGGTCATCAAGTCAACACATCTCTTTGGCACAACAGATTAGGTCACTCTTCAAATCTTGTTGCTGCAAGAATGTTGAACCAATCTCAGGTTCCATTTGTATTAGACCAATCTAGGCATGTATGTATCTCTTGTTTAGAGGGCAAAATAACTAAATTGCCTTTCATTTTTCCTGCAAATAAAATAGTACAACCCTTAGAGGTCATCCATAGTGATGTTTGGGGGTCATCTCCTACATTGTCAATAAAAGGTTTCAGGTTTTATGTTACTTTTATTGATGAATGTACCAGGTTTACCTGGATATTTCCATAATGAATAAAAGTGAGGTGTTTCAAACTTTTGTGCAATTTCATGCTTTCTTGTCTACTCAGTTTTCCAGTGCAATTAAAATCTTTCAAAGTGATGGTGGTGGTGAATTTTCCAGTCATAAGTTGAAACAGTTTTTACTTGACAAAGGTATAATACATCAAAAATCTTGTCCCTATACACCTGAACAAAATGGCCTTGCTAAGAGAAAGCATAGGCACATTGTTAAAACTGCTCTCACTCTTCTACATACCTCCAAATTACCTTCCCAGTTTTGGTTTCATGTATGTGCTACTGCAGTTTATTTGATAAGCAGAATGCCATGTACTACTTTGTCTATGAGATCACCCTATTTTTGTTTGTTTGGTACATTTCCAGTCTTAACTCATTTGAAAACATTTGGATGTAGTTGTTTTCCTTTATTGAGACCTTACAATACTACTAAACTTCAACCCAAAACTGCCCAATGTGTGTTTCTGGGTTATGCAGGACAATAGAAGGGTTACATTTGCTTTCAACCAACTACAGGAAAGTTGTATATGTCCAGGCATGCCATGTTTGATGAATATACTTTTCCTTACACCACTTTAGTTTCTAAAACTTCTTCTTTGGAGTGTGTGTCAAAATGTACTTCTTCTCCACTCATTCCAATTCTCACAAAACACAACACGGTGATTTCCAGTCCACCATCATCACTATTACACTCCATTCATTCATCATCATCATCTGCATCATCTACATCATTTACCCCTCGAGCTTCAGAGTCATTCATTGAACCAACTAGTGCTTCAGAATCTTTGCATATACCTTCTTTAGCTCCAGAGTTGTTCACCACCGTACCTGTACCTAATACCTTATCCCAAGCTTCAAACTTATTATCTCCAGACTCTATCACAGCTACACAGTCCCAAATCCCTGATGATCCTGATTTTCAATATGAAAATCTTACTGTTGTGCTTCCAGCTTCTTTAGTCAATCTTCATCCCATGCAAACTCGGTCTAAAAGTGGGATTATTAAAAAGAAAGCATATTCAGCTACTGTTACTTCATCTGAGCATTCTATTATTGAGCCTACTACTTATAAAGCTGCTAGTAAAATCCCAACATGGAAAACAGCTATGCAAGATGAGATAAATGCTTTACATCTACAACGGACCTGGGATCTTGTTCCCCTTCCAAGTGACAAAAATCTGGTTAGTTGCAAGTGGGTTTATCGACTTAAAAAGAATCCTGATGGATCCATTTCCAGGTACAAGGCACGGTTAGTTGCCAAGGGTTATAGCCAAGAGGAATGGATTGACTATAGTGAGACTTTCAGTCCAGTGGTCAAACCAACTACAGTCCGATTAATTCTAGCTCTTACTACTCAGTTTCATTGGGATTTGAGACAATTAGATGTAAAAAATGCATTTTTGCATGGTGACTTACATGAAGAGGTGTATATGGCTCAACCGCCGGGGTTTTTCAGTAATGATCATCAATCTCACTATGTTTGCAAGTTCAAAAAATCGTTATATTGTTTAAAATAGGCTCCTCGAGCTTGGAATGAGAAATTCACCAGTTTTCTTCCAGGTTTGGGTTTCCAACCTTCCTTTGCCGATCCCTCTCTCTTTGTGAAACATACTGAGCTTGGTATTGTAGTGTTTCTACTATATGTTGATGATATCATTATCATTGGTAGTAGTTCCAGTGACATTTCCGTAGTGATCTTGGCTCTTACTCAACAATTTGATATGAAGTACTTGGGACAACTTAGTTGGTTTCTTGGTTTACAAATCCATTATCAGTCTATTGGTTTATTTGTTTCCCAATCCAAATATATCAAGGATCTGTTGGAGAAGGTGGATATGCAAAATGCCAAAACATGTGCTACTACTTGTCTTCCTTCTCACAGGCTTCTCAAGAAAGAAGGGCAACCCTATCACAATCCTGAACAGTATCGTAGTGTTATTGGTGCACTGCAATGTCTGACATTTACCAGGCCCGACATTGCATTTGCAGTAAATCAATGTTGTCAATTCATGCATCATCCCATGGATTCTCATGTAGTTGTAGTCAAACGGATTCTTCGGTATCTCAGTGGTGCGATGACCTATGGTATTCATTTTAAACCTAGAAAATTGTCCTTACAAGCATATAGTGATGCTGATTGGGCTGGTGATCCAAATGATCGTCGTTCGACTTCTTGTTATATTGTCTATCTTGGTACAAGTCCAATTTCTTGGGCATCTAGGAAACAACACACTGTTTCTCAATCGTCTACTGAGGCAGAATACAGAGCTTTAGCTATAACTGTTGCTGAAATGGCTTGGATACGACAACTTCTCTGTGATTTACAGGTTCCTTTATATACTCCTCCAACGCTGTATTGTGACAATATATCTGCTATAGCACTGTCTTCTAATCCAGTTTTTCACTCTCGGGTGAAACATGTTGAGATTGATTACCATTTCGATCGAGAAAGAGTAGTTCGAGGAGACTTAGTTGTTTATCATGTGTCTTCAAATGAACAATTTGCTGACATCCTTACAAAGGGTATGTCTATATCTTTGTTTCAGCATCATTGTGCCAATCTCATGCTTGGTTCCACCAACCATGTGATTGAGGGGGGATGTAAAACTATAGATAAGGAAAATCAATCTAATGGCCAAGAAGATGCCATCTGTCAAGAGATTAAGTGATATGGTTGTTAGTTTGTTAAGGACTTGTTACTTACTGTGCAAGTAGTGTGAAATGTATAAATAGGAACCTGTGTATTCAT
>JADOBS010302429.1:0-14138 GCA_015708375.1 Cydonia oblonga | reverse complement strand
TGTGTTATTGATTTAAGATATCATTCGAGTGGTGTACCATGGATAGGTAAAGTCCTTTACGAGAGGCCTTTTATTGAAATTTCTTGCTTTATGGTGATAAAGCAAAGGAACGTAAAAGACGACGTGACTCGCGCCTAACTTTGAATTTGAATCTTGATGGATCCACCTTGAGCTAATTGAAGTCCACCACAACTTATTCAAAGTCGATCCAACACACACTTTAACGGCTTCACCCACCATGTAAAATTCTTAGATCCAGCGGATGGGCCATCGCTTGTCGGGCCACACACACAAGGTGAAGGACCTTCCTGCGCTGAGGGCGGAATCGGTAAAGAGTGTGTGACATCAATACAGAGAGGTCCCATCTTCTGTGTGTGGCTAGTAAAAGCGACATGGTCTTTATGTCGGACTAAAGAATTTCTCGCAATTACGCCAATTCATTGTACTTTAGAAGTTTCAAATTTCAAATGTTGAATTTCTTGATTAGAAGTTTCTACTTGGACGAATCAATTGGCATTTTTCATTTGTTTCTTCATCTGGTATTGGTTGAATTATGCGGATCGGGTCTTTAGACCTCCCAATTGGCAAAGTCAGCCGTCAAAAGAGCAAACCGACGAAATTTGTGGCAGCTGGTGCATGCATGCAATCCATATAATACAACAAAATCTTGTACCAAAAAGTGCTGCCTAGCACTTAGCAGTTGACGTTTTTTAGTTGTTTTTGTTATGTAGAGATGATCGAAGTCTCATTTTTTCTTGATAAGACGGTATTCTAAAATCAAAAAGTGACATTTGAACTTAAATACAAATGAGACGCATTATTTCGAGTTGACCGGCGTCTCCCAAAAAAATTACATTGAACGATACAGGAGGTCCCTCATAACCTCCAGATTGGTGAATTTAGTGTGGGTCCCAGAATTAAGCTCGAATCATCAATGGATGAATCTACGTATGCATGCACCACCCTACCAAACAAAAAGAATAAATTTCCGGAACGTGGTTTTAAAAACTTAATTAAAAAATGAAAATGGTATTGTATTCTTATTGTTAATTTGGAGGGTGCGATCGTCTTTTTCGTAAGCAGCTTAGGAAATTAGGATCTGTGCCGGCAATGCATTCGAAATGTAAATTATAAACCCTAACCATTTGGAGAACATAAATTAACACAAAAATGCGTTGTGTAGTTGTTTTGGGAAATTGAGGATGTGTTATGGCTTTGTCTCGTTCATTACTTATGAGTTGTCTGTTCTGATGACAAATTTTTACGCTAGGCATCTGGATCACACTTTATGTTTGGCAAATCGGATAAAGAATCGGATATGACTAGTTATACGGACGCGGGTGTTTGGCGTTCACTCGTACTAAATAAGCGCCGGATTAAACTAACCGGTCCGCTTATTTAGTACGATATACGCCGGACTAAAAAAACCAACCAAAATACTTGGATTATTAGTCGGCCCTCTCTCTCTCTCGCCTTCTCTCGGCCCTGCTATCCTCCTCCTTCTCCTCCTCCTCCTCCACCACCTCTTCGTCTCCCCCATCTTCGTTATAAATCAAACACAATATAAATAATACGATCATTAGTCCGATACTGCACCAAACGTCCAACTAATATAGTCAGTACTATCCGGTGACTATTTATCCTATCCGATAGAAATAGTCAGTACAGTCCGAGCTGCCAAACGAGCTCTTAATGTCTGACGGCTCTCACAAAACATAATTTCATGTACCTTAGTATCTCAACCGACCTAATTAATCTTTCTTAGTGTTTGAGTTGTTCTGGTCAATTAGTCATACCAACGTGTTTTCTCTTATACGACATTCTAATTCTACACTAAAGAATTTTTCGCTTATCTAAAATTAACCTCCTCCATTACATCACAAGTAAAGAGAGTAATGTTTAATATGTTATGTAGGTTGTTGTTTTTAAATGTCACATCGGCTTAATTTATGTTTTGTTTGGCTAAAAATGTTGGCGAGCTAATAAACTACAGAAAACTGCCGTGACATATCACAGCTTTGCTTTTGGAATATTTATCTTACTTTGAATTATTGTATATAATTATTTTTCTATTTATATCCTAACTATTTTTTTAGATGGTTGAATGACTTTTTTTTTCTTTTTTAATTAAGGGGACTAGCAGTTCACTATTCCAAAAAATTGTTTGACTTTTTGCATTTGAATGAATCACTCTCATTTTTAAAAAAAGATTATATCCTAAGTTTTGAAATACTCGATGGGTTAGTCAATTTTTTTGTAGTCCATGATTGGAATTATGATAAAGAAATAAAGAGGAGTGGCGTTACAACTATTTGGCAGCCTGAGGGAGTAGGATTCTCTCTCTTTTTTTGTTTCCTCTCTTATTCCCTTATCTTCTAATTGAACGATCATGGTTAAGTTATGTTAACATCTTATATTAATTTTTTATAGCAAGAGAAAGATAAAATAAGAGAATGTGAGAGGAGTGGATGGAAAGAGAAGGGAAGAGAGTCCTAATCTGTATTCTGTACTAATACATTTTGCAACATAGGGGTCCTGATCTGACAAGACGACAAAAATTAAGTTTTATTCCATTAAACGAGGTTAACTGTATGAATTTTAAAACGTCATTACGCTCAATTTTGTGCTAAGTTTTTTGTTATATTCTAAAGAGAAAAAGAATGATGACCAATAATTACTGGAATTTGATAAAATTTAATATTTGCATGTGATCTGGTTGAACGTTGAAGATGATTGCTAACTATTTATTAAGTTAAATTAATCCATTAAATAATAAGTTGGATTTGCTAATAATGGAAAGGCCAGTATTGAGTAGAGTAGAATCACAATTGATATTCGAATTAGCTGGCACTAATTGTTTTTCTTGTTTCTAAGCAACTTCTATTTCTTGTTCTTGGACCATGTGTTTTCATATGGTATGGATTGAATTGGACTCCAGATTAGTCCTAAAGCGACTTCTAAAATATAGATTTGTTACTGATGTTCTTGCATTTCTTAAAATAACGTCATTTGTATTGTTTATTAGCTCTCGATCCCCTCCAAAATGACATCGTACAAATTTGGCTAATTCATGCCTTGTTGCTATGGAGTTCAAAATTTTACTTCATGCAAAGCAGAGTAATGTATAATATCATTTTGAAAATAAAAAATCTTTATATATAAATGGGCAAAAAAATTAACTTTCATATTATATCAATTTGGATTTGCTACTCAATTATGATTTGATTAGTCATTAATTGTTTGATTAATTAAGACTTACTCAAGGAATGTCCAATTAACTTAAACTTTTCCTAAATGATTCTTTTTCTTCTTCTTTTTCACTCGATACAAATGTAATGTAAAAACGTTTTATCAATCTTTATTCATCTAATAAAAACCACCTTGTTCATGGTCAAATGAAATTCACTATATTCAAGATAAGAATAATACAACAACGATGACAACAACAATTTTTTCTCAGGTCTTATTTTATTCTTTTTATCCCAATAGTTACAAGTACTTCATATTTTTTTCTTAAAATGTCTTCAAAATAAGAATAATAACTAGTTATTTTTGTGTCTTTCTCCTTTGCGAATTTCTTCATTTCACAGCTAGTTATTTTTTGTGCAGATTATTGTTAAAAAAAAAACGTAACTCTTCAGATTGTGCAGTTTTTATTTTTACTTAGTCAGAAAAGGTTTTAGGTTCAACGTTTAAAAGTACAATATAATATTTATGTGTTAATGAGATCATGTTAGATAGACCAATTCTTTAAACCACATTTTGCAAATTATGTGATGTGACAAAATAAGAAATAAACACATTAATCAACATTTAAGTACTAATTCATTATCAATGATCATATTATATAATTTATAAAATATAATTTAAATGAATAATCTCTCTAGTATTATTCACTTTATAAATATCATATCATTTGTGAAAAAATAAAAAGAAAAGAATATGAGATTTTAAAGGTGGAGGGGAGGCATCGTAGAGAATTATCACCCTATCTCCGACAGCCGTATTTTATGTTCTTCTGACAGACGGGAAACTTGAGTTAAACTAATTAAATAATTAAACACAAAGAAATTTTAAATTTTAAATTTTAAATAAAAAAGAAAGTAATGGTCGAAGACGCCGACGGGCCAACCAAAACCGAACTCATCCTTCTGGCCGACTTTTCTTCTTCTTCTTCTGCTCTCTCTCAGAATCTCTCTCTCTCTCTCTCTCTCATCAACTGGTTTTCAGGTAAGTCATGTCCTCCGATCTCTCTCTCTCTCTCTCTCTCTCTCTCTTCCAGCTTTCCCTCTCCTCTGCCATTTTTCGTTTATTTCTGAGCTGCCACTACTGATTTCTGCAGCTGGGAAATTTGACTTTTTGTGTTTGGTGTTTTGGATTACGAATTTTTTATTGGAATTCCGTCGGTGATAAGTGTTTTATGCTGAATTATTCAACTTTTTAGTGTATTATGTGGTTATCTGTTCACTTTTTAGCTAATTGGATCTGAATTATGAAGTTGGAATTTGGAAATTTAGGGTTTTGTGTAGCTTGTTGGAGTTTTCTGTCAGCTTGTATTTGAAATAATCGTAAATTTGATTTTTGGAGTGGTGGGTAAGCTGAGTACTATAGTTTGATTTAGTATTTTGGATAATTTCTTCTTATTTATTGGTTGTGATTTGTGGAATGGAGAGAAGATTGAGTTTTTTGGGTTCCATTGAAGATTGGATTTTCGGTAGATAAAGGAGAGGGAGAATGTCAGGAGGTACACAGAAGAGCATCAGGAAAGCTCTTGGAGCCCTCAAGGACACCACCACAGTTTCATTGGCTAAAGTCAATAGTGATTACAAGGTATTATGGTTTGTTTGTGGTTGTTTTCGATGGTTCTCGCTGTTATGTTGTATCTGATTTTCATGATTGGGGATTGATTCTTGCAGGAGTTGGACATTGCGATAGTCAAAGCTACGAATCATGTTGAGCGTCCAGCTAAGGAAAAATACATTAGAGGTAGATTCTCTCTGTGAAGATGAGCTGCATGTTGTACTTTTCATGATCTGTATCTGGAAGAAAGAGTTGGTAAATCATGACTGATACGGTTGATGTTTGTATTCTTGTGAAGCCATTTTTGCTGCTGTTTCTGCCACAAGACCTCGTGCTGATGTCGCATACTGCATCCACGCTCTTGCAAGGAGATTAGCAAAGACACATAACTGGGCGGTATGTGCATTTACTCATCTGATAAACATACAAGAATTCATCCATAGCCAGGAACTTTTTGTTTCTATATCTATAATAGCAATAGTCCTCATCTTCATTATCATTCTTAGACAAATATAGTAAGTTGCATTTTTTTCTTGCTTGAAATTTCACAAACTGATTATTGGTTGGTGTTTAGGTTGCATTGAAAACTTTAGTTGTTATTCATCGTGCTTTGAGGGAAGTGGACCCCACATTTCACGAAGAACTCATGAATTATGCTAGAAGTCGAAGCCATATGCTTAACTTAGCTCATTTCAAAGACGATTCCAGTCCAAATGGTACCTCCATATCTCCCTGTCTCTCTTTCTCATACTATTTATTTATTCAAAAACTGACCTTTTCACTGCTCAGCATGGGATTATTCTACCTGGATCCGTACTTATGCCTTGTTCTTGGAGGAGAGACTGGAATGCTTTCGTGTGTTGAAATATGACGTTGAGATGGATCGCCCAGTAAGAAGTTTATTTTCTTTGTCATCTTTGTTTTGGCTTATTCTTCCATTTCAATTACATAATTTTGTCAATATGGCACATTGACATTTCAAAACCGTTTAATTTATCAGAATCTCATTTACCTGCAATTGCTTTTAATTTTTCCCTGGAAGCTTTATTGCTATTTTTTTTATTCACACATTCAAGTCACATTCTTATCCCTAAACTTTATTTGCTACTTAATAGTTAACATTATGGTGCAGAGGACCAAAGATCTGGATACTGCCGAATTGCTTGAGCATTTGCCTGCCCTGCAACAGCTTCTTTTTCGTGTACTTGGTTGCCAGGCAAGTCTCATATATCACCACTTCAAAATCAATGGGTTTATCGTATGGGGCCACTAATGCTTAAACACGAATATGGGTTCAATCATGTGTCAGTTATCGAAATATTGTTGACAGAACCAATTTTAAATTTTGCAGCCGCAAGGGGCAGCAGTCCATAATTTTGTGGTTCAGTTAGCACTTTCAATGGTAGGTGACCCTTGCAATAAATTCTAGTTGAATGACTAGCCCATATGATTTCTTTTCCTCTTATTGTCTTCTGTCATTAAATTAGGTTGCTTCTGAAAGCATCAAGATTTATCAAGCTATAAGTGATGGAACAGTCAATTTGGTTGACAAGGTAGGATTTGATCTTTGCTATGTTGGAATATACCATTTGAAGGTTGCACTATAAGCTAATTATGTACGAGGATGATTAATTTCACAGTTCTTTGAGATGCAACGCCATGACGCTATGAGGGCCCTGGATATATATCGGAGGGCAGGGCAGCAGGTAATTTTTCTGCGAATATCTCTGTTCTAATCGATGAGACTGGGGAGTTATAGCATGTATCAACATTTAAATTTTCATCTACATGTTTCAGGCAGAGAGACTGTCAGAGTTTTATGAAGTATGTAAAAGTCTTGATATTGGGCGCGGAGAAAGGTTTATTAAGATTGAGCAGGTGACTTTGTACTAGCAGTTCCTTTTACTACACATTGCATTCCTTGGACAATTTGTAATTTTCTTAACTTGATTTCATTTTGGGTGATATAGCCTCCTGCATCGTTTTTACAAGCCATGGAAGAATACGTGAAAGAAGCTCCCCGGGTCTCAACAGTTCGCAAGGATCAGGTATGAAAGTGCTGCCTTTTTAGTTCAGTTATTTTGGAAGAGATTTGCAATGTTATTCCTGATTAGGAAAGCGAATAGTGGATCATCAGATGTCCTTATTAGCAAAAGCTATGGTAACCTGTTTGACATACCTAAGTGGTTCAACCATGAAAAAATCGGATCCAAGTTCGGCTTTTGAAGCTGTTGCTGTACTTGTGAAAATACTTAAATAAACCTTTGTCAACTCTCTACCAGCTGATGGAAAATGATGTATTGGCTACTCAATTTTTAATCTGGCAGGTGGTTGCCCCCAAAGAAATCTTGGCTATAGAGTACAAAAAGGCCCCAGAGGAGGAGGTGCGTCCACCTTCACCACCTCTACCTGAACCAGTGAAAGTTGAACCAGTGAAAGTGGAAGCGCCTGTAGCTGAACCGCCTGATTTGCTGGTAGTTCACATGACCCTTCTTGAGTTATTCTCTCTTGAATATTGGCATATGTAGTCCCTCTGAAGTTTAATTAAGTATGCTTCCTTTGTTGCTAGGGTTTGAATGATCCTGTTCCAAATACTAAAGAGTTAGATGACAAGAATGCACTGGCCTTAGCGATTGTTCCAGTTTGTAAGCTCTCTCTCTCTCTCTCTCAAAAATGATCTATAGTTCATAATTATCATCAGAATGTTGAGGTTTAAACTTAATATAGAGTCAGTTTGTTTTTTCTATGAAAAATGCACGAAACTCCTTATCTTCTTCTTTGGGTTAAGAAGAAAACACACTAAATAAATTTGATGTTCAAAAATGCTATTGTGGTTCTTGCAGCGGATCAACCAACTTCCACGGCCCCAACTCTAGCAAATGGAGCTTCAGGTTGGGAATTGGCACTTGTTACAGCACCGAGCTCAAATGAGAGTGCCGTGGCTTCTAGCAAACTGGTACGCTTCTCATACCAATTTCCCTTATGTTAATGTTTACATGTATGACAATTATTTAGTCAGTACACTTCCTTTCTCTTTCCTTTTTCTCCCTTAATGACGCCATTCAAATGTTGAGTGAAGGCGGGAGGGTTAGACTTGCTTACACTAGACAGCCTATATGACGATGCAATCAGACGAAGCAATCAGAATGTGAGCCACAACCCATGGGAGCCTGCTCCAATGACTGGTGCCATGATGCAACAACCAGTTCATGACCCCTTTTATGCATCCAACAGAATGGCTGCACCGCATTCTGTGCAGATGGCAGCAATGGCAAACCAGCAGCAGGCCTTCATGTTGCAGCAACAGCAGCAGCAGATGATGATGATGGGCCAACAACAGCAGATGTCTTCGAATCCTTTCGGAACTCCTCACGGAGCCCCCACCCACCCCTATGGCCCAGGCGTCCCTGTCCAAGCATACAACCCATATACAGGCCTTTTATAAACTAACCATCCAAGCAACAGAAGTTTATCAAGAATTACAGCCGGAGAAAGAAAGGGACATGAGCAAATAGTCAGTTCCAGATGCCGAGGCAGCCGAACTTTGGAGGGAGAGGCGTTTACCATGTGTTTTGTATGTGCAGTAGTTGTTAGCCAGGATTAAGATTCTTTGCTAAATAAACAGTCAGAGGGAGGAGTTTGAGCTACTTGGCGATTCGCGATGAAGATCGAAAATAATGTTATTCAGATGGACTGCAGTAAATTCTTTTGACATGCTCCGTTGTTGCTGACAAACTCAAGCAGGAGATGCTTGTGTTTCTGTTTTTCCTGTTCTTTTCCTCCCTCGGTCAAGTGATAGAAAAGAATTATTTGTAAAATTTGTGATTGTTGATAAATATGTAACAAGGATATACGTGAAATTTGATTTGTGGGTATAATTTGGCTATTTTTATCAATTATTATTCATTTGGACAACATTTTTATTCCTCCTTGTTTACTATTATACTAAAATGGCTTTTATTATGGTATAATTACTTGTTCGGATTGTTTACTTCACTAAACCGACTTTAAAAATGTGTTGTAACTGAGCTTTCGTGAAAGTTTTACGAAAATATTGCTATACGATGAATTTTGAGAAATTTGCAAAACCGATTAAAAGCTACGAGTTATTATTCACAATTTTTGTAAAAAAAAAAAAATTTAAGATCATGTGACTACATTGCCATGTATAGTGTAACACAAGTATCACCAACTTGTCGTACTTTTAAGTGAAGAAGAACATTTATCGTAATTTTAATAATCAGGCTGTTACAAATTTATCATCACCATCTTCATTCCTTAATAGTTAATTAAATTAAAATTTAAAAATCTTAAAAATATCTTCACCACCACGCTCACTGTTTAAAAAGGTAGAAATCCAAAAAACTAATCAACCAGTAAACCTCCTCTAATCACACTCTCAAGAGTTAGAAGAGAAGAGAAGAAAGCCCGAGAAGAAACAAATTAAGAGAATATATAAAAATTACAAATTCAAACAAAAACAAAAACAAAAACGAAAGAGAAGGGAGAGCTTCTTCTTCACACCCATCAATCCCATCATCATCATCATCATCATGATGATGTTGTTGCTGTTGATTTTCTCAGAACAAATTCCCAAAGAAGCAAATTGAATTCCACCAAACAATGTCTTGGCTCTTCAGCTCTCCCCGCCAACCCGACGACGACCCGCGTGATGTAGAACAACCCAACCAACCGCAAAACGACCTGTCGTTTCTGCGCCAAACCCTCGGCCGCCAAATCCGCGGCGTCGCCACCTTCCTCGCTCCACCTCCATCACCACCATCACCGCCATCCAACAACGACGTTCCCTCGTCCAATTCTCTGTCGCAATCGCAGGCGCTTTTGGGAATCCGGAATGATCTGGTGGAGATCGGCGGGAGCTTCAAGACTGGCCTCTCCCTGCTCTCTACGAACAGCAACAAAGCCGTAACCGAGATCTCCAAGTTCGCGTCGAGCTTGCTGCAGCTTCAGAACGAAGCTTTAGAAGAAGGCGTAGCTGCTGATGACGACGGCGATGTTGGTGGCGGTCAAGTTCCGGGGATCACGGACGAAATTGTCGGTTTCGTCGCCGAGATTTCGGTGATGCCGGACTTTTGGATCGACTTTCCTATGACGCTCGATCATGGTAAAGTTGCTAACTTCCACTTCAATTTGAATGCAATGGCTTTGTTTCGCCTGTTTTCTTTGCGTCTGCTGCTATACATTTCCTATGAAGTTGTGGATTGTGAATTGGTAGCCGAGGAAGCTTTGGATTTTGTTTCGAAGAAATCGAAATTTACTCAGAAAGCTGTAAATGCAATCGCTGTGATAATTTTCATGCGGTTTGATTTTCGTGTTCTAATTTTGTAATGGTGGATACTGGAGTTGGTATCGAAGACCTCCGAATCTGTTTGTGCCTGGAATACAAAGATTTAGATGATAATTTGAAACAAACAAACTGACGTGACATTCGTGCTGGCAATTTTATGCTGATTGAATTTGAGCTTGTTTTGTTAGCAGATTTCAGCATGTCGGATGCTCAGAGAGAGCATGCGTCCGCTGTTGAACAATTGGTTCCAGGATTTGCAGATTTAAGAGTCCGACTTTGCAGTTCCATGAGTGAGGAGCAGTTTTGGATGATCTATTTCTTGTTGCTGCTTCCAAGACTAAATGAACTTGATTTTGAGCTTCTATCGTCCGCCAAGGCAAGAAGTTTATCTTTCCCGTCTTTTGTCATTTTTCATATCCATATTTATATGCACGATAAATGCCTATGTACAAGTTTCTTTTGAGGACACTTTGGAGATTGACTTTTAACTAGAATTCAGCGTGTGCGTGTCTTCATAAATTTCATTTTATTATATTGGAGATTTTTATTTCAAGGCTCTACGATAACCATTCTAACTGCAGCTTGCACAAGTTAGAGCTCGAGAAATGGGCATGATGTGCATAACCTGTCACCAGCTGCACTTCTACAACTTCGTTGGATGTTGTAGTTTCTCCAACTCTCTCCCCCTTGCTTGTTCCTCATATTTGTTATAAGTTTTGAGTAACTTAGTAGCCAATTTTATAGTATCCTAGAACTTTGGACATGTTCAATTCCACGTTGCAGCTTCGGAGAGTACTTGGGGCAAACCCATTATTTTGAAAATAGAACTCCTTTCGTTGCAGATTGTTGAAGCAAGAGACGTACTTCTGCACAAACTTCAAAACAAGAGGAACACACAGGAGGATGCCCCAGAGAAGTCAATTCTCGTTTCACCTAAAAGGCACATCCAGGATGGGAAGACCCGAGGGGAGGAAGTCTCATCTCAAGAGAAGGAAGCCTTGACTGAGATAGTTAACATGGCAGAAAGGTTAAAGACCGATGACGAAGAGGGCACTGAGCAGTGGTCTGAAGGGGCAAGTATTAGTTCTGGCACTTTAGTGGATGGCCAAAGAAAACATGAACCTGAAGACGATATCTCATTCAGCGATTTAGAGGACGATGAGAATGACCTTTCTAGCAGACAGTCAGGACTAAGGCAAGGACGGGATGCCAGGGCATGTTCACCTAATGGATCAAATGACTGGGTTCAGCTGAACCGATGCTCGGAAACTGAGGGTGGCCAGAAAAAGGCTGGTCGGTCAAAAGGGAAAGATTCAGAAGGTGAGGATTCAAGTGACTGGTTTGCGGTAGATGAATATGATTAGGACTAATTTGGCTGCAGCTTGCTTGCCAACTTATTGTAAAGTTTTCGTTTCTTCTTATCGGTTTTTCGGGTTGGGTGGGATGCATTGTGTACTTATATGGGGTATCAGCATCTTATACAAAGCTTCCTTGTTGAAATTAATAATGCAAATGAAGTTTATTTCAAAATTTGTGCAATGGAGGATCCAGATAGAGAAAGTTCTGGGCTGTTTTAGCCTGGGGACGGTGTGGCATTGAAGTTGCTTGCACAGCTTGGGCAGAGCCGCAAAACGTCTTTGGATCACTGGTAGTATTGTTCCTTGTTTAGTTTATACTGCTTCAACAATGTGAAACTGTAATTTGCAAGAAGAAAGAACGAATCGAAGAAAAACTATACATGCAGTCAACCAAAAATCCACCATAATATTACTACTAAGAACTAGAGAGCTCAAAAAAACTTCACCCTAGTTAGAACTATTACTAGGTAAATAGTAAACAAAGAAAGATCCTTAAATCCTGCCGCGCCGATGCCGAAAATCAGATTTCTGGACCAGGCCATAGAGCCAGAAATACTGCTGTGCCACTATAATTTTTGTTTCTTCCCCCTCCATAACACTTTATGTTGTTGACATAGTAAGGCGGGATCGCGACACTAGACATGTCAAAATGCAAATTCGGGTTACGAGAACGCTGCACAATCTGAAGCGGGGAAAAGCTTCTGCTCTGCAACAATCTGATATAAACAAACGAAGTTTACATTAGACATCTACAACAGCAATTTGATGCAGCGAAGAGAAGATTCGAAGCCAAATGAAACACCAGCTTAAATCCCGAGCCTTCGTTGAATGGTCAGTAACTGTAAGCCCAATCTGCAACGAAAGACAAGGGGGAAATAGAAGATAAACACAGCGTGACATGTTAGTTCGTTGAAAGCAAAACCAAGTAACAACAAAGTTTTGGGACTACCTCGGACAACCGCTAAGGTCTTGACATGGGGAAGTTGTTTCTCTAACCAAGCGTAAGTCGGAACCACATTAATTTCCAGCATCATAACATACACTTCCTCGAGATTGGGGACCATTTCGAAAGAGAACTCGATTTGATCACCCTTGTAATGAAAACTGGTAAGGTTGGTGGCATTGAGCTCAATCCCCTTTAATCCGTCGCAGCGGATCACAACCAGCACCTTCAAACATTGAAGAGAATCACCAATGCACAATCTTTCTAATCCAAAACACCGTTGCAATGTTAAATGCTCAAGGTTCAAACAAGAAGAAAACATGTGCGGCTCAACATGTCCTGCAAGATTTACATCGCACAACACAAGAGTCGATAAGGTTCTGAAACCTGTAGTAAAATTTGACTTGAGCATGCATCCACGCAAGGAAAGACGCCTTAATTTGGATTCTTCGTCATTCAGAAGGATCTGAGCAGGAAAATAGTCCAAGCCACTCCAACCAGTGCACTTAGGTGGGTTGTCGCAAGTAAAGGCAAGGTCAAGATCTTCAACACCCTTTCCGATGGCAAAATCGATCCAGTCATTGACCTGAAGAACGTACATACTTGGAAAGAAACAGAGAACCTTGAAGGAGACAACCTTCGAACCCAAATGAAATGCTAAGAATCTTTCTAACGTTGCTAGAAAATAATCCACATTTCTCCTGAAAATTGTTCCATGGGGCATGACTTGGACTGGCAGGTAAACTACGTCGCGCCAATCAAATTCAAGATTCCATGTGTATGCATACATGTTCCTCCACCTACGTGACAATACGCTCGTTCTTACAGCCTCCCTCGTACTCAATAACGAGATTATGGTATGAAGAACATCATCTGGCAAATTACTGATTCGATCCTTGCCAATGGTTTCACACTACATGAATATAGATCAAATATCAAAGTAATGCTCAAAATACTCCTACAATCGCATAATGTTGTTTAACCATCCGACAATCATCTTAATTTGTTTCGATGATAGTTTTTATTTTTTTAAAACCAATTGACAATAGGAGTGAGAGGCTCAAAATTATTTAAACAACTAAGGCAAAGCTTCATTCTTCGACGTGGGACAACACCCAACACTCTCAACGTTGGAAGAAGTCACAAGGCTGAATCTCTGACTACTGATAAATCAAAAAAAAATTACGAGTCTGTTTGGTATCCTTCTCGGATTTAAATTAATAAATAAAAGAAAGTACCTTTGTTGGAGGAGAGTGCCCTTGTTCTTCATTGCCAGATGATATCAGGCGCTTTCTCTTCATCTCTATTGGAAGAAAGTGATGGTTGTATGGTGACAGAAAGTGATGGGTGTATGATGACAGAAAGTGACCTTTACTTTTCCATGTTTCCCTCACCTTTACTTTTCCTTGTTTCCCTCACCTTTACTTTTCCTTGTTTCCCTCATCTTTACTTTTCCATGTTTTATGCTCCATGTTTTTTTTCTTTTCCTTTCTTCACTCATTTATATGAGCTTCCCTTGTATTTGGTTTTACATAATACAAAATATAGACATTCAAAATTCAATATGGTATCAGAGCAGTGACCCTAACCGGCCTGTCTCTATGATGTTCTCTTGATAGATTTGTGAGCTTCTTGTCCTTCAATCATGGCTGAAGAAAGCTTAGTAAATTTGGAAGGAGACGGCTTTCATGCTACTCCACCATCACCACACTCAGATATTGATATCAAC
>JADOBS010302428.1:0-14138 GCA_015708375.1 Cydonia oblonga | reverse complement strand
CATTAATTCAATATAATACATTTTCGGTACTAACATTTCGGTGCATACATTTTGGTACACACATTTAGGTACATTAATTTAATATTAATACATTTCGGTGCATATATTTAGGTACATACATTTCGGTTCTAACATTTAAATATATTAGTTCAATATAATATATTTCGGAACTAACATTTTAGGTACATTAATTGAGTCTTTCAAGTTTGAAGAATGTTAAATAAAATTAATAAATTAAAAAACACTTTTCTGGTCAAAAAATAAATTAAACTTTTCTAGTAAAAAAATAAATTAAAATTTATGTATTAATAAATTTAAATATTTAATGGGAGACATTAACTAAAATGCACATTAATTATTTTGAATTAAGGACACATTAGGGACTAAAATCAATATTCAATCTAACACTAGGTTTTTTTTTTCTTTCTAAATTTTAATCTTCTTGAAGGATTAAAGTTCAAAACCCCCTAAAAAAAATAATATAATTGTATCGGAATATATAAATTGCAAAATAAAATGATATATAGATTAAAAAGTATTAAAACATATTGAAAACATAGGAAACAAGCATATGATGAGTGTTCATCCAAGTATTCAACAAGTCTCTCCTATTTTAGTGAAAAAAAATTAAATGCAAAATGAAAGTTATGTGTTTTCTGTCTAAGCGAGAGTCATAACCTAAGTGACTGCCTAATTGGTTATAGGCGGAGACAGGCGCCTAAGCAAGTCTATGCGCCATTTATTAATTTTCAAACTCCTAGGGTTAATGGGGTTAGTGGCTAGCCACCTAACGCTTATGTGATACCTAGGCAGCACTAGGCAGATATTTTTATAATAGCATCGAAATTGTTTATGTCACATCCCGGTCTCAACTCCACCGTAGCACGATATTGTCCGCTTTGGGCCCCGACCACGCCCTCACAGTTTTTTTTTTGGGAACTCACACGAGAACTTCTCAGTGGGTCACCCATCCTAGGATTGTTCTCGTGCGAACTCGCTTAACTTCGAAGTTCCTACGGAACCCGAAGCCAATAAGCTTCCAAAGGGCCTCGTGCTAAATGGAGGTGGGAAAGTACATATAAGGCTTAGAGGATCCATTTCCCTAGGTGATGTGGGATGTTACAATCCACCCCCCTTAAGGGCCCGACGTCCTCGTCGGCACAATTCTGGCCAGGGATTGGCTTTGATACCAAATTGTCACATCCTGGCCTAGGCTCCCAGCACATCCCGGGCTCGACTCCAGCGTAGCACAATATTGTCCGCTTTGGGCCTCGACCACGCCCTTACGGTTTTGTTTCTGGGAACTCACACGAGAACGTCCCAGTGGGTCACCTATCCTGGGATTGCTCTCGCGCGAACTCGCTTAACTTCGGAGTTCCTACGGAACCCGAAGACAATGAGCTCCCAAAAAGCCTCGTGCTAAATGAAGGTGAGAATGTACATATAAGGCTTAGAAGATCCACTTCCTTAGGCGATGTGAGATGTTACAGTTTACGTTTTGTGCTACTTAAAAAAAAAATTAATTATGCAAAAAATAAACTAAACTAGATGCGCTAACCGTTCGATTAACGTTGTTAAATATTAATGTTTAGTCAAAGAACATTGTTGAAATATCAAGTTTGTAACAACATCGTGTAATTTATCAAAAGTAATATAAGAAAATCTGGCGATCTTATCCTCCACATATTAGTCTTCCATTTTTACAAACATGATTCATTTATTTATTTATAAGGTAAATCTCTGTTCCTAATGTTTTGTGGTTTTCAACATTTAGTACATCAAGTTTTTTTCGTCCCAGAGTCATACCTAAAGTGTAAATTTTGGGATAGTCTCATACATCTGTTAGTCAAACTATTAAGTTTCCTGTTAACTGTGACGTGGCGCCCATGTGGACAATGACTGGGCGTCACGTGGGTCCACATGGATTTTTTTTAGAGGAAAAAAGAATTTCAAAATTCAAAATTCGCGACCCCCCAACTCCCTCAAAAAAGTGAAAAAGTGAGAAGTGGCTTCACTTTCCACTCCCCCAGAAAATAGCGACCCTCCACATCTGTCCAAAACCCTACCAACAGGCCGTCACTCGACCTCGCCGTCGTCGCTCCACCTCGCACGCCGCCGTATGTTGCGCACATGTTTCTGGGAAAGATTGTCGTGAAGCCATCGCTGGCGATGAGGTGGGAAAAAGGATCGAAGTGGGTGAAACACCACTTTATTGTAAGTAACCTATCTTTTTCGAAGTGTAGATAATATGGGTTTAGGTTTTCCGATTTTTCAATTTTGAATTTTAGGGTTTAGGGATCTGTGAGTTCCAATCCATTTTTTTTCTTCTATGGTTTCTGGAATTGTGTTTTGTAGTGGGTTATGCATGTGGTTTTGTCTTCAATCGTGGTCCCCATGGTTTTGTTTTCACCTTTTTCCTCATTGTCCTACTAGTGTTTTCACCTTTTTCCCCATGTGCCTCTAGGATTTTATGTTGTTTTCACCTTTCTCATTGATTTTGCAGGCATGCCCGAATTATTTAGCCTTAAAATTAACCATGGTGGGAAGTGGTCTGAAAGTGCATATACGGGAGGGTTTGAGGCTTGGTTTGATTATGTAGACAAAGACTTCATGTCTTTTTTCGAGATTGATGAAATGGTTAAGAAGTTAGGATATGATGATGAAATGGTTAAGAAGTTAGGATATGATGGGTTTATGTTGTATCACAATAGGATTCCTGGGATATCTTATTCGGAAGGATTAAGGCTTATTGAGTGGGACCAAGATGTGGGTGAAATGTGCAAGTAAGTTCCAGGGGTTAGGGACAGAAATGTACCTAGAACGTCTAAGTCCGAAGCAAGGTGCCTTGAAACATAAGCTTTTGATGAATCTAGATGAGAGTGTCATATTAAAAAAGGTGTCATTATAGAAGATATTGAGGAATCGAGGGTGGCGATTTCGATTACAAAGGGAAATGGATCAAAACTGAAGAAGGGTAGAGCAAAAGGGGGTGCGGATGACTTAGAAAAACGGCTATGTCTTTTGAATGACATAGCCTACAATGGTGATGATGAACATGAGGCTGAAGCAACTGAGGGAGGACAAGGAAATGGAGATGAGGTTGAAGATGGTCTTCTCAATGCTGATAACGATGGTGATGAAGATGATGAAGGTGATGAAACTGAATAAGGTCACGAAGCTGAAGAAGTTAATAAAGGGACCGAAGTAGAAGCTAATGAAGGTAAAATTTTTGCAAAGTTTAGGTTTTTCACAAATATGCATTGTTTGTGGCAGTAACTACAGTTTGGAAGAGGATGATTGTCATGCAGTAGATGATACGGCTGTAGAAAGTGTGGTTGGAGATGCTGAAAGGGGTGAAGGGCTTGGGAACCAACATCCAGAAGACGTTATTAATGCAAGGGATGTAGAAGACGTTCCCTTTGATGATGAGACAAGACTCAGATAACCTGCACAGTGTTGACGATTCAGGTTCAGAATGTGATGAGAAGGTCATCTACCCTAAGTTTAATGAAGAAGCCGACATGGATGATCCAAAGTTTGAAAAAGGATTAAAGTTCAGAGATATTGCACAGTTAAGAGAGGCAGTGTGGTCTCACTCCATTAATCATGGTGCACCTTCTATTAAGCTAAAAAGGAATGAAAAATGGAAGATTAGTGCAAGGTGTGAGAAAAACTGTCCATGGAGATTGTATGCTTCCAAGATGTACAATGAAGATTCAATGCAAGTGAAAACCTATATTGGGAAACATGAATTTCAGAGGATTTGGAGGGAAAATCCTAACTGCAAAGTGGCATGGCTTGTGAAGAGGTATGTGGACAAGTTCAGACTCAACCTAAGCATGCCCACCACTACATTTATGGAGACAGTGAAGGAGGATAGATTGGTTGAGATCCACCTCAAGTCAGCCTATAGAGTGAGAGCACAATGTTTGAAAATCCTTGAGGGGACTAACATGGATCAGTACACAAAGTTGTGGGAGTACTGTGATGAGCTTAGAAGGATAAACCCGAGTAGTACAGTTCAGATGAAGGTGCTACCCTATGATGATGCTCATGTGATATTTCAGAGGATTTATATTTGTTTAGGGGCTTGCAAAAATGGATTTAAGAATGGATATAGGCAGCTTGTAGGGTTGGATGGTTGTCACTTGAAGGGAGTGTTCAATGGCCAGTTACTGTCTGTAGTGGGAATGGATGCAAATAACCAAACTTGGGTTATTGGATATGCTATAGTAAAGCTCGAGAACAAGGACAGTTGGGTTTGGTTTCTCGAATTGCTAGCTGTTGAATTGGGAATTGTGAACCAGCATGCTTGGACTTTCATTTCTGACAAATAAAAGGGTTTAATACCAGCTTTTGAGAAGGTGTTGCCTAATTGTAATCATCGGTTCTGTGTTAGGCACTTATACACCAACTACAAGGTAACTGGGTTTAAAGGGAAAAGATTAAAGAATGCCTTATGGAATGCTGCCAAGGCAACAACCATCGCTGATTTGAGAGAGAGTATGGCTGAGGTGAATAGGCTGAATGAAGAAGCTTATAAATGGTTGGAGAAGAGACTAGCCTTGCATTGGAGTAGGTCACACTTTGAGACACACACTCAGTGTGACATTCTCTTAAACAACATCTGTGAAAGCTTCAATTCTTTTATCCTAGGGTCTAGGGACAAGCCTATTATTACCATACTGGAAACTTTAAGAGTTTTATTGATGAAGAAGATATGGTTGAGAATAGATGCAATGAGGAAGGATAAAGGAGGTATCTGTCCAAAAATCCAGAAGAAGTTGGAGGAGTACAAACTGAAAAGCACACACATTATAGCTACATGGTCTGGAGGAGAAAATTTTGAAGTGGATGAAGGCAGAGGCAATATATTTGTGGTGGATTTCAATGGGTGCACTTGCTCATGCAAAAGATGGGATTTGACAGTCTTTCCTTGCATACATAGTTGCTCGGCCATCTATTATGCAAAGAGACAGCCTGAGGAGTTTGTTTCCTCTTAGTATAAGAAAGAGAAGTACTTTGAAGTTTACGAAAACTTGACTTAACCCGTCCAAGGCATGAAATTTTGGGAGCCATCTGAAAACAAATGCATTATTCCTCCAACTTTTAAAAGGCATCCAGAGAGACCAACAAAGAGGAGACATAGGGAAGGTGATGAAAATGAATTCAAGTTAAGCAAGAGAGGGCAAAAAACTATGAAGTGTAATGTTTGCAAGGCCTCGAGACACAGCAAGGCCAGATGCCTTACCACTCATCCTCTTTCAGCTGCTAGAAAGGGAAGAAAAACCAAGAAAAATGAGGCATAATTTTGATATTTTTTGTTGATTTTTCATTTCTTAAGTGAATTTTTTATTTGTGAAGTGTAATATATGTCAGTGCTAATGCTATATGGGTTCATTACTTAGGCCTCAACATCTACGACATCATAACCCTTTCAGTGATCGCAGCTATGCACTCAGGAAGCTCCACAACCTTCATCTCAGCCAACTCAAGCCTCTCAAACCACTTCAAAGTCTACTGCAAGAGGTCAGAAAAGGAGGAGGAATGTTCCATGATGCTACTTTAATGCTTTAGGTTGTTTAAGGGTTCATTTTGTTATAGTTGAATATGCCCTTAGGTTTTTTGGAAACAACTTTCCGATAAATCTTTATGTTTTGGACAGAGTTCAATTAGTTGTTAAAGTTAACCCATTAGTGTTTTGGATAGTTTTTTGGACAGATCTTTAGTGTTTTTGGAAGAACACCTTGACCCATTAGTTGTAAAAGTTGTGGTATTTTGATACTTTTATGTGAATTGGAGGGTGTATGTTGAACTTTGTTGTGAATTGAAAGTAGTTGACAATCGAACTTTGTTGGTAGTTTAAATAATGAATTTGCAGATTTAGAATTCAAAATTTGTTTGGAATTGAATTTGCAGATTTGGACTAGAAAGTTGTGGTTTTTTCCTTATTTAATTTGATTTTTTTTTTCAAAATAATTTGGTGGGAAAAAATGTAAGGTACAATGGGAAAAAAAATTTGGGTGGGAAATTTTTTTTTGTTCCTCTAAAAAAAAAATCCACGTGGCGTCCAGTCATTGTCCACATGGCGCCATGACACACCCCGACAAGAATCAGGACGTCTCGGCCGTCACATGAGGGTGACGTAGCCATGTGCAGAGTGCGGAAGCATTAGAGATACTAAGAAATCCGAATAAATAAAATCCGATATTCAAACATGAGTACTAAATAACATAAGTACCAAAGTACTAGTGTAACGATAAACAGAGCATACTAGCCTAAGTTCAGTTCATAATTTCAAGTAGTAGAAATATCCAACACCCAGAGGTGTCATACATTAGTAATGGTCTGTCATAACCCTGTAGTAATCCTTGTGAGCCACCAACGAACGTCTACTTAGAACCTGGAGGAGCGCAAAACAGAACACGTGAGTGGGCAAAAACAAAACTTTTCCAAAAGCATCTCATTTAACAAAACTTCTAACCCCTCACTATAAAACCTATATACTTTCCCAGAAAATATCATACATACATATATATCATCAAATCCCAAATATATTCCAAAAACAATGTTTTGAAAGCATGCCATGCTAGATGCATCAAATCATATATCAATGGTGCAGAAATATAACAAGTGAAACAAGTAAATCATCCGGAGACCCTGCAGTGGTCCTGTACGGCTGATTCTATAGCTCAATACCTATGCATGCACACGAGTCGGAACCACTAAGGTGGTCTGTACGACAGGACTGGGTGTAATAATACACTTTAGTGCTATACTCAACAAAGCAGCTGCGCGAATAATCGCAGGTCACCTACAAGTCGGAACCACTGAGGTAGTCTATACGACATGACTATGCACCTAACTAGGATCCAAGGTGAGTGTGTGGTGCGAGAGGTGAATAATAACATAATCACATAAGCACTAACACCGAGTGCAGGTTATGAGCACAACACAATTCATATCAACCATATCCACCATAACAGAAATGTAACTCACCTGATATATACCTGAGAGTTTGCAGCACCAATATATATATATATATATATATATGCATTATAAACTATCTCATAATATCAATATAATTTCTATGCATGGCATTTTAAAACATACTTTCATTTAAATTCGATTTTTGGGAAAATCAGTAAGTATATAGGTATATACAGAAAACAAAAGTCCACTCACTGGTAAGTCGATGGGTCGTAACCCCCAAGCCTCGATTGATGGTGCTCGTCCTAGGGATAGGTCTCACCTATATGCGAAATAACTAAAAATGCGTTATTTAAAGCACATATACGAAACTAGGTAATAACTTCTCATACATAACTCAATTTTGGCATTTGAATATACCAACGTGATCTATACAACCCCATGAACATCACCATATTTTTAGAATTATTTTTGGACCTCCCACGTGCCCTCACGCGTCGGCCAAGGCACGGCCAGACGCGCCCTTTACGCGGGGCCACGTGCTAGGCACACTGACAGCGTCAGTCAACGTCGTCAGGAATATTCCATCAAATATCAAGTATATTCCGTTAAAACTCCAACAACGTTACTAACTCCGTTAGTATATTCCGTCAAAACTGACGGATTATACCTTCTTCTTCTTCCTTCGGACTTCGGCGACGTCGCCATCGCTGGAAACTGGGCAAATTTTCAATTTCTTATTTCTCCTTCGTTTTTAACCCAAATTGCATGAAATTTGAACCATTGGAAAGCTGGAGATAAGAGGAATGACGATATACCTGTTTCAAACCTTGAAAATCACAGGATCACGTCATAGAGAGCTCGATAATTCCGGCCAAAATTGTAACTCTTCGTTCTTCACTTCTCGACGTCCAATTCTTTCCAACGAACCACTCCTAGACTTGTGAGGACCTCCTTAAGCTCACTGTGTCCTTACAAAGTCCTAAAAATTATGCATTAAAAAGTGCATGAACAGTGCATGAAACGGAAGTTATGGTTTCTTGTGAAAACGGAGGTCTCGAGTCTTAAAACTAGTATATGTGAACTCACAAGCTTACAAGGATTCCAAATCTTACCTTTTTAATGTCGATCTATGGCTGGAAGCTTGGCTTCGAGATCGTTCGTATATACACAGTGAAACAGAAGCAGAAAACTAAGAGGGAAGAGAAAGAAGGCACGGGTGAGAGAGAGTGAATGTGTGGTGTGTTGTCTTTAGTCCCTAACCACACAAAATGAGAACAATTTCTAATTTTTCCACAAACTTAGGAATTATGAAAATTTGAATCATAATTCAAAATATATCACTTACATACCTTAGCAACCTTGAGGGCATAATTATCTTTTCACGTCCTCGTGGAAAATATTTTTGGGACGGGTTGTAACAATCTACCTACCTTATAAAATTTCGTCCTCGAAATTTATAAAATCACAACCGTGTACGAATACTCATAAAACAACCCCGGATACATCTTTCTCATACGGTCTTCTGTCTCCTACGTAGCTTTTTCCACTGAGTGGTTTCTCCACAATACTTTCATCAAGCTCACTATCTTATTCCTTAGAACCTTATCTTTCCAGTCCAAGATAGTCACTGGTTCCTCATCATACGTCAAATCCGGATTAATTTCCAAAGGTTGAGGAGGTATCACATGTGAAGGATCTGAAACATAATGTCGAAGTATAGAGACATGAAACACATTATGTACCTTAGACAACTCCAGAGGCAACTCCAATCTGTAAGCAACTTCACCGACTCGCTCGGTGATCATATATGGCCCAATGTACCTAGGGCTTAACTTGTCTTTCTTTCTAAAACGTACCACACCTCTCCAAGGTGACAACTTCAAAACTACCCAATCACCCACTTTGTACACTCGATAAGTGGTGTGTCTGTCTGCTAAGCTCTTCTGACGATCATGTGCCGCCTTCAAGTTAGACTTAATCACTTGAACATTTTGAGTAGTCTCTTCTACTATCTCAGGGCACGCCAATGATCTCTCACCAACCTCTTACCAACATAGGGGTGTACGACAATATTTTCCATAAAGAGACTCAAATGGTGCCATACCAATACTCAAATGATAATTATTATTGTAGGCAAACTCCATCAAATCTAATCGTTGGTGCCAAGCATCACCAAACTGCAAAACAGAATTTCTTAACATATTCTCCAAGGTTTGAATCGTCCTCTCAGACTGTTCATCTGTCTGTGGACGATATGTTGTACTGTAGAGTAATCTCGTACCAAGAGCCTCCTGGAATGCTATCCAAAACTTGAAAGTGAATCTAGGGTCTCGATCCGAGATAATGCTCACTGGAACTCCGTGATACTTCACAATCTTGAAGATAAACAACTCGGCTAATCGGCTTATTGAATACTTCTCCCTGACTAGAATGAAATGTGCTAACTTAGTAAGCCGATCAACAATCACCCAAACTCCATCATGCCCATTTCTTGTGTGAGGAAGCTTATACACAAAATCCATAGTAATATTTTCCCATTTCCACTGAGGAACTGGAAGCGGTTACATCAATCCAAAAGGTCTCTTCCTTTCAGCCTTAACTTGCTGGCAAATGGCACACCTTCTGACATACTCTGCAATTTCCCTTTTCATACCCAGCCAATAATAAAATGGTTTAATGGTATGGTACATTTTAGTGCCTTCTGGGTGCATCGCATATGCCGAAATATGCGTTTCACCAAGGATTGCTTTCTTCAATTCTGCATCATTCGGCACATACATCATGTCCTCTTGCATAAGCATGCCATCTGATTCCCGAAATCTAAGATCTTTCTTTCTCCCTTCACTCCTAGCTTGAAGTAATTCTTGAGTCTCCTCATCAACCATCTGAGCCTCAAGTATCCTGTTAATTAAAACTGGTCTTACTTGGAAGCTGGCAAGCAAAGCATTCTCTCGTTCCACTACCCCTAATTCCGTTCCAGTAGACCTCAAATCTGCAAGTAGAGGAACATGACAAGGATACATAGCATAAATTCTCGCTTGAGGCTTCCTACTAAGTGCATTAGCTACTACATTTGCACGTCTAGGATGATACTCGATTGTGCAATCATAATCACTCAACAATTCAATCTATCTTCTCTGACGAAGATTAAGGTCACTCTGAGTAAAAATATACTGTAGGCTCTTATGATCAATAAAAATCTTGCATTTCTCACCGTAAAGATAATGTCGCCAAATCTTCAAAGCAAAGATAATGGCCGTTAACTCAAGATCATGAGTAGGATAATTCATCTCATGAGGTTTCAACTGTCGTGAAGCATAGGCAATTACCCTACCATGTTGCATCAAAACGCATCCCAAACCACTCAAGGAAGCATCACTATAGACTTCAAAATTGCCATTGTCGTCCAGAAGTGCCAAAACTGGTGCATGAGTGAGAAAATATTTTAACTGCTGGAAATTTCGCTCGCACTTATCATCCCACTCAAACTTCACTTCCTTCCTCGTCAACCTCGTCAACAGTAAAGCAATAACTGAGAAGTCCTTAACAAACCGTCTATAACAGCCTGCTAGGCCAAGAAAACTTCGAACCTCAGTGACGGTTCGTGGTTGCTCCTAATTCTCCACTGCTGCCACTTTTTGAGGATCCACACAAATCCCTTGAGCGGATAAGACATGTCCCAAAAATGCTACTTTATCCAACCAAAACTGGCACTTCCTAAACTTAGCATAAAGTTGATGTTCCTTTAATCTCTCCAACACCCAAGTAAGATGTCGAGTGTGCTCCTTTTTAGTCTTAGAATACATCAAAATGTCATCAATGAAAACAATGACAAATCTATCCAAGTATGGCTGGAATACCCTATTCATCAAATTCATAAATGCTACTGGTGCATTAGTTAACCTGAATGGCATCACAAGAAACTCATAATGACCATAACGAGTCTTGAAAGTTGTCTTGGGAACATCTTCACTCTTGATCTTCAACTAATAGTAGCCAGACCTCAAATCTATCTTAGAGAACACACATGCACCTCGAAGTTTATCAAACAAGTCATCTATACGAGGTAACGGATAACGGTTCTTGATTGTCACCCGATTCAACTGCCTGTAATTAATGCATAACCTTAAAGTTCTATCTTTCTTTCTTACAAACAACACCGGAGCTCCCCAAGGTGAAGTACTAGGTCAAATGAACCCTTTATCAACCAATTCCTGTAGCTGAACCTTCAATTCTCTCAATTCAGCTGGAGCCATCCGATAAGGAGTCGAAGAGATAGAATTCGTACCTGGAAGCAATTCAATAGCAAACTCCACATCTCTATCTGGCGGCAATCCTAGCAAATCTTCAGGAAATATATCCGGAAAACGCCTAACAACACATACATCCTCTAAACTGTTAGGAGCACTATCATTCAACACCACATGAGGCAAGTATCCTTGACATCATTTCGATAACAACTTTTTGGCTTTCATGGCATAAATAACACCATGCCTCACACCACTAGGCTCTCCTACAAATGTAACCTCAGGTAATCCAAGACGATGAAATGTAACTGTTTTTCCGTAGCAATCAATATTGGCACGATTGTAATGTAACCAATATGCCCCAAAATCACATCAAAATCCACAATATTCAACGGAATAAGATTAGTTGGCATAATCACTCCATTTATTATCACTGGACATCCCGTATAAACACTATCAACATAACATTTCTCCCCTCTAGGCATAGCAAACTCTAAGTCGTACTCTAGGGGTGTAGGATGAGGTTGTGTTAGTTGAGCAAATGTATGAGAAACAACAGAATGTGTGGCACCACAATCTATCAATACTCTAGCAAAATAACAAAGTATATTCAATGTACCCATAATTAAATCAGGATTATTCTGGGCATCTTGTAGCGTCATATTGTGGATATGTCCCTGGTTTTGCTGCCGTCCACCATGACCTCTGTTAGCATGAACACCTCGTCCTTGAAAACTACATCTCTGACCTGACTGACTGGTCTTTCTAGACGTCCTGCACTGCTAGCAGCAACCTCACCCTAGTAATGGTAAGCACCACCACGACCTATCTGACCATAACTGCCTGATCCAAAGTTCTGCTGGATCGGCACTGGAGGTGGCATAACAGGCTGCTAAGGCCTCTGCTGACTCTAGGGACACTGTGCAGCAATATTGTCCCATCTGTCCACATGTGTAGCAACCACTGCTACCTCTCCTGCACTCTCCATGATGTCTGAAATTACAACGGTGGCATAATGGAGGACTTGAACCACCTGAACCACCGAAGTCTCTCTGCCTCTGAAATCTGGGCCCGCTAGTGAATTTTCCACCTCTCCTTGGGCCTGTGGCACTAAATCCTCCACTAGAAGAACTCGAACTCACTCCACTTCTCTTAAAATTCTGTGTCTTACGGGGTCCCTGAAATGAGATGCCCTTACCTTTGTCATCTCTTTTCTGATTACCATTCTTATCCTCCTCTTCCTCACTCTCACTGGGCAAATTTTCGGAGTCCTCAATCCGAACCAAAATCTTAGAAAACTCATGATAATTGGAGCAAGAAATCACACTAGCAATCGTCCGCCGTCTCTTCTTGGTTCCCAACTTAAAACGACGAAGCATCTCCACCTGATTAGAAGCCACTTCTGGGTCATAGCAAGATAAATCTATAAACTTCCTATAATACTCATTCGCCGACATTTTCTTCTGTTTCAATTGAGTGAACTCTTGCTTCTTACGATCAATGTACTCCGGATGAATGAATTTTTTCTTAAATGTTTCCTTGAATGTTTCCCAATCCGCTGTTGCTTCAGGTGTCATAAATTTAATCTCATTTTCCCACCAACTTGCAGGTTCACTTCCTAGAAACCAAGTGGTAATCTCGACCCATCTATTAACAGGAAGGCTACCCAGCCTCTGCATCACCTGGAAGGTCTTCTAAATACGATCTAACCACTTTTCTGCCCCTTCATGACCTTCATTACCCATGAAATGGTCCAATTTCAGAAAAATATATTGTCTCCAGGGGTGTCCTTCTAAGAGGATAGAGTGAAGTCTGAATGACATTAGCTATCACTTCCCCTAACTGAGTTATATTAGGGAAACCAGATTCGGCAGAAGGACATGACTCTCTATGAGGCGGCATGGTTATGACAGAAGACATCACAATTATTAGAATGTTCACAAAATAAACAGGACTGCTAAACCTAGGCTCTGATACCAAACTGACACACCCCGACCAGAATCAGGACGTGCTGGCCGTCACGTGAGGATGATGTAGCCATGTGCACAGTGCGGAAGCATTAGAGATACTAAGAAATCCGAATAAATAAAATCCGATATTCAAACATGAGTACTAAATAACATAAGTACCAAAGTACTAGTGTAATGATAAACAGAGCATACTAGCCTAAGTTCAGTTCAGAATTTCAAGTAGTAGAAATATGCAACACCCAGATGTGTCATACATTAGTGATGGTCTGTCAGAACCCTGTAGTAATCCTCGTGAGCCACCAACGAATGTCTACTTAGAACCTGGAGGGGCGCAAAACAGAAAACGTGAGTGGGCAAAAACAAAACTTTTCCAAAAGCATCTCATTTAGCAAAACTTCTAACCCCTCGCTATAAAACCTGTATACTTTCCCAGAAAATATCATACATACATATATAACATCAAATCCCAAATATATTCCAAAAACAATGTTTTGAAAGCATGCCATGCTAGATGCATTAAATCATATATCAATGGTGCAGAAATATAACAGGTGAAACAAGTAAATCATCCGGAGACCCTGCAGTGGTCCTATACGGCTGATTCTATAGCTCAATACCTATGCCTGCACACGAGTCGGAACCATTAAGGTGGTCTGTACGACAGGATTGGGTGTAATAATACACTCTAGTGCTATACTCAACAAAGCAGCTGCGCGAATAATCGCAGGTCACCTACGAGTCGGAACCACTGAGTTGGTCTGTACGACAGGACTATGCACCTAACTAGGATCCAAGGTGAGTGTGTAGTGCGAGAGGTGAATAATAACATAATCACATAAGCACTAACACCGAGTGCAGGTTATGAGCACAACACAATTCATATCAACCATATCCACCATAACAGAAATGTAACTCACCTGATATATACCCGAGCGTCCGCATATATATATATATATATATATATATATATATATATATATATATGAAT
>JADOBS010302427.1:0-14133 GCA_015708375.1 Cydonia oblonga | reverse complement strand
TTCATCAGGCAAATTTACCTATCTTCTAGCAAATGACACACATTCATAGAGATTAATGGGTGGAAACCTCAACCGTGAAGACCATCACCTCAACTGCTGTCAAGAAGTTCATTCAAACCAAGATCTTACATAGATATGGGGTGTCCGAGACAATTGTTACAGACTGCGGGCCATCTTTTATTTCAAAGGAAGTAGAAGAATTTGCAAGTAGGTTCAAGATAAAGATGATCCAATCTAGTCCTTAATATCCCTAGTCAAATGGTCAAGCAAAGGCTAGTAACAAGATCCTGGTGAACATTATTAAAAGAATGGTGGCAGATAGTCCAGAGAAGTGGCATGAGAAGTTGGGAGATACTTTGTGGGCGTACAGAACCTCTAAGAAGGCAAGAACTGGAACTACTCCATATGCCCTAATATTCGGGCAAGATGTTGTACTTCCCATAGAGATTAATGTGAGATCTGTTAGGATTCAAAGCCAGTTTGGGTTGCACAGTGAAGAATACATTTAGGCTATGTGTCAAGGAGTTGAAGATATAGATGTAGCCCAAATTGAAGCTTTAAAGAAAATTCAAGAAGGGAAGAGAGCTGTTGCCTGAGCATACAACAAAAGAGTGAAAATGAAAGCTTTCAACGAAGGAGAATTAGTTTGGAAAGCAATTTTACCCTTAGGAGCTCAAGTTAAAGGTCTTGGGAAGTGGAGTCCTACTTGTGAATGACCTTTCATTATTCACCAAGCACTGAATAAAGGGGATATTACTTGGCTGATTTGGAAGGAAACTTGCAAAGGCATCCAATTAATGCTCAGTTTTTGAAGAAATATCACCCAACCTTATGGGATATTAAGGATTATTATATTGAAGAAAGCTAAGCACTATGAGAAATTTAAAATTGGTATATGATAAACACAGTTGAGTTTTAAGAAGCAATTACAAGCTAAAGTAAGGGAATAAGTCTCTTTCATTTCATCAAAGATTGAAGTTACATCAGGATTAGCCAAACAATTTTAAATCCTTGGCTAAGGCAGCTACCCTAGAATGGTATGTTTGCATGATAGTAAAGATTCTGCCGGGCTCTTCCAAGGCAATATTGCTGTTGGCTAGTTGTGCTTCAGTGTCCTCAACTTTAACATTTACTTTCTTAACTTCTTCAATCGTCTGGAGAAGTTAGTTGGATAAAGTCGCTTGTTCAGCCTTAAGTGCACACATGTGCTCCTCCAGCCTTCCAATTTCAAAGGTCACCTCGGCAATCCTTATCTCTACAGCAGAACTTTCTTCTACAAGTTTCTCCAAGGAAGAGGAAGTTCTCGAGTACTTCTCCTTATAGCACCATACTCTATTGGAATTAATCTCTACCCTTAGATGCTGATCTCATATGCCCTCAAGTTTTTGAAGAAGTTAAGAAAGAACTCGAACTGAACCGTTGACATATGTTGGGCTTTATAGAGTTCGGTCAGAGCCTTCTCAACCTCTTGAAGACCCTTAAGACTAAAAGAAGTATTAAAGTCCCTCTACATCCTTTCTTGGAAGATCCTACATTGATCTTGAAGTTGCTGAGGCTCAGAAGGGTACCTAGATGACCTGAAACTTGTTCTGATTTTTCCGAACTCTTTGACGAGATCGGGCAATAAAGTTGTAGTAGGAATAGGTGCAGAAGATGGAGGCGGGACTTCACTACTCTCAGAAACAACAACTACAGTAGAGACAACCTTAGTTACAGAGGAAGGATGACTGAAAATTGGAAAGGTAACAGGGGCCTTTCTTTTCTTGGGTCGAGGGATAAGAATCCCAGTGACCATAGAAGATAGGGGAGGCCAAGGAAGATCTAATTTACGTACCAAGGGTAGTAGAGATTTGCCTGAGCCTTTTCCATTACCCTGCTGCAACCAAAGGAGATAAGTTGAGAAAATAAGCACAAGTCAGAATGAAAGAATGCAGGATGACAGAAGTTATTATACCTGAGTTGAGCTCAAAGCCTTGGAAAAAGGTGGAGAATGAGTTGTTTCCCTTGGTCGTTGAGAAGGAACATCCTTGCTTGCTGGGGAGACATAAATAATGCCCGAGCTCTCGCCAAAGGCCTTTGAACATCAAGAAGACAAATGTCAGAATAATGGTTTGTAAAAAACAAAAAGCAAAAGTCTAAGTAATAGTATACCTGAGGAAGAACCTGAGGTTAAGAAACAGGCACTTTGGGAACCGCGACTGGATCAGCGGAAAAAACCCGAGAAGCTCTCTCAGGCTAGTCACCTGTGAGACCATAGAGATCTCAAGGACTATGGGCTTCCCAAAGGTTGTTGCTGCTGGTTGAAACTCCTGTGCTGGAGATAACTGAAAAGAAAAATAAGAGAAAATATAAGTAAAAAGTTGTTCAAAATAGAGAGATTCAAGAGGAAGGTACTCACTGAGTTACTGTCATCCTCCACAAAGTGCAGCATCTCCCGAGTTGAATGATCAAATTGAGAAGTAGGAGCCACCACCAAGGGATGAGAGGTTGAAGGAATAGAAGAAGCACCTTGCCCAACTTGAGAAGCAGGCTCTCAAACCTAAACCTACAAAAAGTGAAAGTCAAGTATTAAAGCTCTGAAATTGGTGAAGATACAAGTGTAAAGTGTGAAAAAAAGATATACCTTTGAAGACTTCGCCCAAGGACGAGAAACTTGTACCATTCGGGCTGGAGGTGAAGAGGCAGCTGGCGGAGATATCATTCATTCCCTTATGTCCAGTTTCAGGCAATTATGCAGAAAATTAAGAAGAGGGGAGAAAAGAAGAAAAGGAAAAAGTTCAAAGGAACAATTTGAGATGTAGGCCATACCTCTAGTTCATCCAGAGTGGTATCATGAACATCCTTAGTTCATCCAGAGTGGCTCATCCCTTGAGGCAACTGCAGGCTTCTTGGTCACCTGTTGTCCTGATTTCAAAGAAGAAAGAGTTGTTAGCCCATAAAGAGAGATTGTAATTTAACAAAAATGGACGGATAACTTACTGGAAACCTTCTATTTTTTCCTGCCCGTCTCAGGTGTAGGGGCAATAAAAGACTTAGAGGATTGAGCCCTGGTTCTCTTCTTCATAGGGGTTACCCATAGACCTGGAGAGTTAAGCTCGAGGTTGCTCTTCGAGCTGACTCTAAAGTTTCCACTACTGTTGCCCGTGTCCGACGTGTTGCTCGAGGCTCCACTACAAGCTCAGCCTTATCCTCTAAATCTCCAAATAATTCAAAGACATCACCGCCGTCTCCAACACCTTGTCTCTTTGCCTTAGCTACAGCTTCTTGGAGGACAAAGACGTCTACAACATCTTCATCTTGCCCTATGTCCATCTCTGCAGGGTCGCATTGGACTGCATGTGTAAAGAGACTAAGGAGAAGATTAGAAGAAAGTAGATTCATGAAATATCATAGAATACAAGTTGAGAAAATTAAATGATACCTACAAGAATAAGTTGATTCTTTTGATGAATCATCTTCTTCCAACCTTCAAGCTCACTTGGCTTGGGATAAGACTTGATAGTAAGGTGCTTGAAGATGCGGTCGTGAGACTCTTTGAGATCCCCGCTATACTTCTTAGTTCATTTAGCCTCCCACCAAGAAGAGAAGGACTCAAAGTTTAAAGCTATGAGCTTGCGGGCAACCTTGCTCAGTACTTCAAGACTACGTCGGGTAGCTCAGAAAGTGATTGCTTGAGGACAGCGAATGCGATAAGAGTTACCGCAATGAATTGAGTCGAAATAAGGGATTGAGATGGCTTTCTTAAAGCCTAACTACCTACTATAGAAGTTCGGGTTGTAACCTCCAGCCCGCACTCGTAACGATCGCCGTGGACTCCCTATGCCAGATCCCTCGATTAGATACAGTTGATGAACCTCTACTTGCAGAAAGGGTTAGCATCATTCCCGAGGGCATCTTAGAAAGCTTGGTTAGAAAACCAAGGGCATCTTCTCAGCACCGAAGCTCCCCACTCCAGATATGCCCGAGTCCTGCAGACTCTGAAGAAGTAAAGGCAAGAGAATGTGGAGTGGTTGGTGGGTGAGGCTTCGGCTAAAATTCGGGTAGGGGTTGCTCCTTCTAGCAATTCAAGCTTGGATGCTCGAAGCTCAGGGAAGTACTATTGCAACCATAATTGGACCATCCAAGTTAGCCCATTGAGGTTGGTTTCAAATGGTTCTCCCCAAGTCATCTCAAAGAGAAGATGGTAGAGATGAGATAAAAGGAAGGGGCTCGTTGCTATGTCATCAAACTTGTGAAGAGCTTCCACTAGAGGGATCCATTCGACCTTCACTCCATTGGATTTATTGGGGAAAACGTGCTTGTTGAGCCAGTATAACAAAAAGTATATGTGCTCTTGATCTCTGTTGGCAATGGAGGAGGTTGGGCCAAAACTCTTCTTAGCAAATAAGATGAAGCCTGTAAATGAGATCCTGTAGCTCTTGAAGGTTGAGGAGTTATACTCCATTTGAAGAAATGGGGTAGAGTTACCTGAGCTTTCTGTGATCGAACGAGAAATGGGAGACCAGTCGTGGGTGACATCCACAACTCTAGCCGAGGGCCTCAACCTGAAGACTTGGGCCATATCGAGGATGGTCGGGGATATAGGACCCATTCTAAAATCAAAAGTATTTATCCCTGAGTTCCAAAAGATGAGAGTTGCCGTTAGTAGCTCTGGCTTAGCAATAATGGTGGTCTTCGAGAGCATTATCAGCTCGTATACACCGTTGTTCATCCATTTTTTCTTGAAGATGGGCTCGAGCTCATCTATCCACTATGCCCAGCCTTCATCCTTCATTAGAGGAAAACCACGACAATGGCTCGATCACTGGAAGACGAAATGCCTGACTTAACCAAGTAAGGATTGGGAGTGAACCACTTTCCCTTAGGCATATTGTTCTCCACGACAATTGAGACTTGGGAAGTCCTTGCAAGTCCTAGAGAGTGTACGCCTTCTTTCTAAAAAAAAACCGAAGTTTGCAGGCCAGCTCGAGGGCGATGAAGGCCATTGAGCAAATGACGCATAGTGGCGATACCCTCGCCAATTTCATAGGAAGATTGGGTAGTTTTGGGTGCCATTGGAAGGTTTTGGAAGGGAATTAAGATTAGAAGGCAAGAATTGAGAATGCAACAGGAATTCTAGAAATTCTGAAGGTTCTGAGAATTCTAGGAAGTTTGGAAATTCGAAGGTTTAGAAGTATTAAGGTATTTCGCCAAGGAGTTTAAGTGACCATTATATAGTAAGCAGTTATTGAATGTTGGAATTCGTAGGTTAGTGCAAAAGTTTTGTTAAACAACAGCTGTCTTAAATGGCGCAAGTCCCGAGTGAAGGCATGCGGCGATTGTTTAATCATTATTAACGCCTCGATTTGCAAACTCAACAATGATTAAATGGGGCACTGTTTGGGTTAATATTTGAACATTGGACTTAAATGAAGGATAGCCCAAGGATTCCAATTAAAAGGGACTTGCCAGAAGCCCACCATTGAGCCATGAGGCAAATTGAAGCCTTCTCAACCAAGATACAAGCCTTGTACTTACCATTGAAATGACAAGTGATGGAGACTAACCTACTACCAGCCAAAGAACACTTTCCAGTGGCATTACAAGTAAAAAGTTGATGACTCACTACACTCCAAGTTCTTTCGAGCAAAAGAAAAAGTTACTGCAGTCGGGCTTAGTTGTCTATAAAAGGAAGGAGAGGCCCTAGAGACAAGTACACTCAACCAATCAAACAAACAAACCTATAAACTCTACTCTTAAGCCATATTGCATCCAAAAGCTGAAATCAACTCAGATTTAGTCTTATTAGCGATAATTCTTTAGAAAAGCTATCTTTTATCTAGTTTAAAAAGCTCTATTATCTCCCTCAGTGGTGTAGTATAGATTCCCTTGTGTAAACTTAATTACCATCTATCCCTTCTGTAAATTCAAAGAGAAGTGACTACAAGAAGTTCAACCTTGCCAGACAAGGTGAAATCTTGCTCGAAGCTCTTTGTTTGTTTTCTAAATTAATAGATCTATTGCTCAATGCATTCTCCAATATGTATTCAAGTTATTTCCAACTATTTTTCCATTTTAAGAAGTTTATTTGCATCTGGATCTGGTTAACTTGATCAATGTGTTTTCATTAAATGTGATATGAAATTAAACAAATGACGTAAGAGGCTTTGGACTCCCTTCATTCGAACACACAAGACCAAACTAAAAGTCCTTGTTTACAAGCCAAGAAAAAAAACTTAACGTGGACTTAACCCATCCACGACAATCCTTTGACAACAAGAAGTTTAAGTAACTTAGGGCGCAAGTAATCGACTTAAAACACACTTGTTCTACATCTGTCATACTGAGATAGCATTGGCAAGCCTAACACTTGGTTGGTTTTGATTATGAGCCTCAAGGACTACACTTGAGGCCCCACAAAGGCACCTTTTAGAACTAACTTTGTCCTCTTCTTATAGCACATCAGCAAGTAAGAACCCGACTACACATCCAAAGTGCCAATCCCTTGGGGAGCTGTGCTGAGGTCCGAGGATCCTTCTCCAGAGAAATCTTTGCTCGAACACATCCATTGTCGAAGGCAGAATTTAGGTTGAATGGTCCATGATCTCAGGTGAAGGGGAGAAAATGATTGATTAGGAGGTGTGATTGAATCCAAATTAGACAGTCTACGAATCTCTAGAAAGAGAATAAATCATTGGTGTGGTGTGTATTACATCGTGAACCATCCTTGACGAATTGCCTATGGTGGGACGTTAAAGAGATGAGTTCTTCATGGACTTTTTACACAGACGGCGGCGTAGTGGGAGGATAGTATGTTGCAGAGCATGTCCATATTTGAATTTGGATGGAGATGGGCTTATGTTAGGTGTGGAGAGAAAATGAGAGAAATGTATCTTCACTTGTGTATGATTAAATAGATAATGCCCAAGCTAGGATATTTAGAGATCTTTAGAGTTATTGTAGAGAGTGTAATCCCAATTAAATCAGGATACTATCAAGGAGGAAGTCTAGAATAAGATATCTAATCCTCCTAGGATCATGATTACTTGCCTAATCGCCAAAATATCCTAATTTGACTTAAGCCTAGTCTGATCTGACTAAGGAGGCTAACTAGTCACATTTGACTAAAATGCCTATAAGAGTAACCTATTTCGATCCACATCAGGCATCTCAACTTGTTCGCCTAAGCACCACATACTATGGGCATTCTAGTCCTTCTTGCCACCCAAGGTGCCATGTGTCAATGGCTCTAGAAAATCATGGCCAGCAATTGCCTCTAACTATGCTTTTGAGAATGCCATTTGCTTCGAAGATGGATAACTACCAACAAACAATGAGTGAACCATCCTAGAACAACTTCTCCATAATGCATAACAAAATAACCTACGAATTGCTTGATTGATTTGGAGCTAATCAAATTCGATTAGTCATGTTTGCTTGTCTCTCAACTATTTGATCTTCTAGAGTTCTAAACCATATTGTAGACGACTGGTCAGAGTTCCGAGTGCATAGCTAAAAAGCTAGAAGCAAGATGGAATGCGCCTATATATTCTTGAAAAGGACTTAGATGCCTTAGGAAATATCTTGCTAAGTTTATTTTATTTAGGGCATTAAGCCTATTAGAGTAAAACACTTAGAATTTTCCATTCTTTGCTTCCTTATTGTGAAATATAATTTGATTCAATAATATTTCTGAAGTAAACTAACTTCAGAGTAATAAGTAACTGAGTCAAACGCAAAAAAACTTGTAGGCCTGAGACAGAGCTCTAATCTCCCATTGATAACATTGAAGTCGGGAGTATCATCTCCTGAGCTCAGTGTCTGTAAAGATTTCCATTGTGATAATTAGAGTGCCACCCTACTCTGACACAAGTCTAAGACCCATCAAAAATATTTTACTCCAAACTCGTCTCTGATGCATTGATCGGATTAAGGATGAGAAAGTGATGAGTCGTGTCCATAATGGTGTCCAGATCTGAATGTGAGTCCGATATGTTTTAACTGCCTTGTTTGTTGATAACACTTTCAGGAGATTAATTGAAGTGTTGTTGTGAAAAGTTGAGCATGAGTCTAATTTCGTTTGTTCTTTCACCTTGCCCCATTCTAGGATATAGGATTCTAATAGTCGCAACATGTCACCAAGAAGGGGCTCATTTTCATTCCGAATTGCATGTCTATCCTTAGTAAATCTAAAATGAAAGTTCGTTAGGGACTTGGTCACTTGCATGTGGGTCGGAAATACCTTTGGAATCCTTTTGTCAAACCTTATGCATTGGACTTGAGCGTTTTTAATCGAACCACACTTAGTTGACTTCGCTAAGGCATTATCGTGTATCAGAACTCCCTGAAATAAAATTCCTCTGGAAGATTTCTTAGTTCTGGATGCCTTGATATAAGTTTAATCTATGAAGTTAGAAGTGATGTTGCGATGTGCTGTTTAGGCTGGCTTGTTATCTAGCAACTTTACATGCCATACTCTGGACCGTTCTGGCTTTTGAAAAATTTGGAAAAGTACGAACTTTGTAGCTCCAATTCTTATCTTTCCAAGCATATATGGCATGTTACTGGAAAAAAAGTTGGGAAGCCCTAGAAATCTTTGTTTTCCCTCGACTATGCATTTTTAAGGGGAATGCAGCATTGAGAATTTTGATACAATGATCTTCAACGCCTTAGCCTTTGTCTTCAACTAGCCTTGTGTTGAAATTCATCCAAAAATTTGGATTTTCATTAAAAATCATTCAAGTTCACAAATTGTGTTTCAGGCACGATTACTTTGCCCCCAGAACTTTGCGAGCACTTGCCCTAATAGGAATGCTGATGGACTTGAACTGAGTTGCATGTAGATTTCAAATGAGAGGTCTACGAGTTGAACTTGTGATGAGGTATTGGTTTGCATGGACTTATACCTGCATTTGCTTATTGGATTGGAAGCTCTTAGTGAACTAGGTCCATGTTTGGTGAATTTGCTTAGAATGCTTCTACCTAAGTCATGGGACGATCACTTCTTAAAGTCACAATATGAGTGATGATTAAAAATACACTAATCAATATGAGTGAATTTGCAAGAATAGTCCCTTCTTAAGTCCCAAAACTAGCTAAAACTTCCGCGATCATGTCGGAGGAATTTTCACCCTTCACCGAAGCTCGGGTAACTTGAGTTCTACAAGTCCTTACTTCCAACCAAGAGTATGCTTCGACTCCTGAGCTTGCAAGGAGTCCAAAAACATCATCCAAAACCTTGATCCATGAGTGATGAAGCTCATTGAGAGTTTGACCGTACAATTGTACGGAAAATGGAAGAAATCCGAGAGGGAGAGAAAGAGAGAGTCAACGGGTTATATTGGTGTGTGTGTGTGTGGTCCAGATTTGGGCAGCCAACCAAAATAAAAGGATCCCTAAGTTTCCAATTAATTGGCCCAATCCCTTTGCCCATTTATACACACACAACCAAACGCTTAGGGGTAAAATAGTCATTCCACGCCATCGAGAATAAAATATTCCTTATGTCCGGACGGGTTATCACAACCTACCCCCTTAAGAAAATTTCATCATTGAAATTTTATATATTAATATACAAACCACTAATAATCATAAAACAAGCATGGATACATATTCCTTATACAATCCTCCGTCTCCCAGGTAGCTTCCTTCACCGAGTGATTTCTCCACAAAACTTTTACTAAGCACACGGTCTTATTCCTCAGAACGTTATCTTTCCAATCCAAAATTGTCACTGGTTCCTCGTCATAAGTCAAATCTGGATTAATTTCCAATGGCTAAGGAGGTATCACATGCGACGGATCTAAGATGTAATGATGAAGCATAAAGACATGAAAAACATTATGCACTTTAGATAACTCTGGAGGCAACTCAAGCCTATAAGCAACCTCACCGACTCGCTCGGTGATCTAATACGGTCCGATGTACCTAGGGCTTAGCTTACCCTTTTTCCCAAACCGTACTACACCTTTCCACGATGATAGTTTCAAAAATACCCAGTCACTAACTTTATACACCTGATCAGTAGCATGCTTGTCTGCCAAACTCTTTTGTCGATCCTGGGCAACTTTTAGGTTAGATTTAATCACCTGAATATTCTAAGTAGTCTCATCTATAATCTCAGGGCTCACCAATACTCTTTCAATAACCTCTGACCAGCATAATGGCGTACGACAAGACTTGCCATAAAGTGCCTTAAAAGGTGAAATACCAATGCTCGAATAGTAGCTGTTATTATAGGCGAACTCCATCAAATCTAAATGATCACACCAAGTGTCGCCAAACTGCAATACTGAAGATCTCAGTACATCCTTCAACGTCTGAATAGTCCTCTCAAACTGCCTGTCTAGGGATGATATGCCGTACTATAAAGTAACCTCGAACCAAGAGCCTCTTGAAATGCCACCCAGAACTTATAAGTGAACCTAGGATCCCGATCCGAGATAATACTAACTGGAACTCCATGGTATTTAACAATCTTCGATATAAACAACTCAGCTAATCAGCTTAAAGAGTATTTCTCCCTTATTGGAATAAAATATGCTGACTTAGTTAGTCGATCCACTATCACTTAAATGCCATCATAACCATTTTGCGTACGAGGAAGCCTGTACACAAAATCCATGGTAATATCTTCCCATTTCCACTATGGAATGGAAAGTGGCTGCATCAATCCAAATGGCTTTTTCCTCTCAGCTTTTACCTGCTGACAAATGGCACACCTACTCACATACTCAGCAATTTCTCTTTTCGTACCCGGCCAATAATAAAATGGTCAAATGGTATGATACATTTTAATACCTCCAGGATGCATTGCATAAGTCAATACATGCGCTTCATCAAGAATTGCCTTCTTTAATTCAGCATTATTCGGCACATACATTCTTCTCTCCTGCATAAGCATACCATCCGATTTTCTAATTCTGAGATCTTTCTTTTCCCCCTGTTTCTCGACTGAATTAGCTCCTGAGTTTCTTCATCATTTATCTGAGCCTCAAGCACACGATCAATTAGAATTGGCTTGACCTGAAAATTAGAAAGTAAAGCTTCTTCTCGCTTTTCCACCCCTATTCACTCCAGTGAATCTCAAGTCTGTAAGAAGAGGGATATGACAAGCGTATAAAGCATTAACTCGACCTTGAGACTTCCTACTGAGTGTGTCTGCCACCACATTTGCACGACTAGGGTGATTCTCAATCGTGCAATCATAATCACTGAGCAATTCAATCCACCTTCACTGGCAAAGATTAAGATCCCTCTGGGAGAAAAGATATTGAAGATTTTTATGATCCGTAAAAATCTTACATTTTTCTCCATAAAGATAATGCCTCCAAATCTTCAAGGCAAAAATAATGGCTGCTAACTCAAGATCATGCGTAGGATAATTCAACTCATGAGGCTTCAACTGTCATGAAGCATAAGTAATCACCCTACCATGCTGCATCAACACACAACCCATACCATTCAAGGAAGCATCACTGTAGATCTCAAAATTCCCACTATCGTCTGGAAATACCAAAATAGGTGCATGAGTGAGACAATACTTTAACTGCTGGAAACTCTGCTCACAATTATCATCCCACTCAAATTTAACATCCTTCCTAGTCAACCTTGTTAGTGGTAATGCAATGATTGAGAAATCGTTAACAAACTGTCTATAAGAACCTGCTAAACCAAGGAAACTCCTTACCTCAATGACGGTTCGTGGCTGCTCCAAATTCTCAACGGCTGCTACCTTTTGAGGGTCTACTTGAATAACTTGAACCGATATAACATGTCTCAAAAATGCCACTTGATCTAGCCAAAATTGGCATTTGCTAAACTTAGCATACAATTGGTGTTCCCTCAATTTCTTCAACACTAAAGTAAGATGTTGAACATGCTCTCCTTTAGACTTAGAGTACACCAGAATATCATCAATAAAGACAGTGACAAAAAATTGAATCGGTTGAAATTGAATTCATGCCTAATTATTATGATTACCTTAAATGTGATTTGGAATGACGTCATAAATCTAATTAATACTCTAACTAGAGATTCTTAATCATATCATATAATATTCTCTCTCAACAGTTTGATGGTTAGAGATCACATGTTATACAATCACATGCCCACATGATTTAATAGCTTAGCCTCAGCTATGTTGTGGATACCCTAAAATAGAATGCCTTTAACACAGTCAAAGATTAAGGTATAACCACAAGACAACTACGATGTCTCAGTCAAAGGATTACTTTGCATTATCCCAACCATGAGTTTTTATGTGACATGAGCATGAGAATTCCTTGTTGATCGCGTTCAGTAGACTCACTCTCTATTAAGCACTACATACTTATTTTGGTGTCATTCACACCAATGAATCAAAACTAGTCACTTTACTAGGAGAGAAGACATAGCGTGCACTGATCTATCTAGATTGTAAATGCCCAACGAACAATCATATGATCAGGAACGTTTAGGATACGTGTATGAAATAGAAAGGTATCTTGAATCTAACTTCTTTAATAAGATTACTTTAAACAATAATCTTTGCCCTTAAATTAAACTAGATTAGTTTAATATGTGAAATGTTTGTAAAGTATGAACTTATGATTGGTTTCATGGCACATTTCCAACAATCTCCCACTTACACTAGAGCTTACCAACTCGAAAATAATTGTCTATCCATTTTAACCCACTTTTGAAGGATATTGAGTCTTTACCAATACCCCATTTTGTTCGTAGAATGGTTAGACTTCATCTTAATTGTTTGATATAAGCCAATGAACCATTTTCAAGTTGCTGTCTTTGGACAGTTCAGACAAAGGTCATTCGTTGAATGGTCGTGCAAGTTGAGCAAAGACATTTAGTTTTTTGACCTACTAACGCCCGTCAATCTTGTATGGGGGCTTTTTGAAGGAAGTTTCAACATTTTGGAGGAAAAGGTACATCACACAAAACCTAAGCGATTCTTGTACACTGACTGCCTCTGCTATGGATCCTTCAGGTCATGCTCTCTTGCAAAGGAACCGCTTGTACTAGCTAAGTAGTGTAAAAACAATAACAACATTATGAGAATTTTTAATTTCAATTTTTTAATAAAGAATACTAACAAACATACCAACAAGACTACATCTCAAGTGGGTATATCCATTGATTATGCACTAGCCCAATAAGCTTTGCCTCATTCAACATATGTATTAATAGGTGAACTATACATGTGAAAAATGTCACTGGATACATTTGCTCTAGACAACATATGATACACACAATATCTTTGCTTATGTTATCTACATTTAACTTTCGCAACGTTTTACCACATAGATGTTGGTAGAACCTAATAGCTATAGTTAACAAGAATGCCAGGTGGCAATTGTATGTGGTGACAGATGTTATTAGTACAAGAGGTAGCTTACAGAGTAAGCTTAGCGATTATTAGTTGTAGTTACTATAAATACCTAATTGTACGGTTCGAAGAAGGGTTAATGAGAATTGGCAATTCTTTACAGAAATCTCTCTTTTCCTCTCTCTCTCTCTTTTGTACTGAATTGTTCTTGATCTAAGTTGGTTATGATGGTATCCAGAGCTTGCGATTCACCTGTGGATTGTAAAGTTCTTGATTGACAAGCGCTTGATTTCGCTGCGGGTTGTAAGGTTTCTTGGATCTTGATCTTTGTTCTTGAGCTGTTAATTTCTTGCGAATCTGTTGTTTTCTGGTGGGAATTTGGCATATGATATGTTTCTCTCGATGTTTGGGTAGTTCTTGCATTTTTTTTTGAAGAAATTCTTCTTTTCTTCAAAATTGTTCCTTTTCTCGACAGTTGGTGATTTTGGATCTGCAATTTTCAGTTCTTTAGGGTTTCTTTGTACTTGTTTCTAAGGCCGATGCCATAGTAGTGATTGATTGTTGAGAATATAAGTAAAGGCCGATGCCATATCAGTGAAAGTCGATATCATATTAGTGAAGGCCGATGCCAAGATTTGTGGTGAAATTTGTTTAGTGTTCTTGATATATTTGTGAAAGCCCATTGCCAAATATATTGTTTCTGTGTTGATTGCTAAAGATTCGTGCTTGTTCTTGATAATTCAGTATGACTAATTCTCAAATCAAGATTGAAGGAATTTTGGGGATGTTAACAATTAGGCTAGGAGATACAAATTACTCCAAATGGGCAT
>JADOBS010302426.1:0-14132 GCA_015708375.1 Cydonia oblonga | reverse complement strand
GGGGCGATAGCTAGCCGTCTAGAGCCTAGGTGGGGATTTTTAGAACAATGGACAGAAGTCAATATTTTGGTTTGGGCAATTAGCGACAATAAGTATATATTGACATTCATAAATTATCAGTATTTATTATGTTGTCATTATATTATTGTTGTGTTGTGTTGTTTTATCATCATTGTCATCGTTAATATATGATCAATATGTTGTCATTACTGGAAATGATCATTTCTGCAAACTAAATATCAAATATTTTCCATCTTATTTTTTGTTAATTATTTACCCATTGCACGCGGGAAAACTTATCCCAACACGTTTAATCCAGTTAGACATTGTAGATTTCTCCCAATAGGAAGAGAAGATAGCTAATACTTTCTCTAGGTTTACAAATTTGGTTAAAGTCAAACAAATAATCCTCGGTGGTAATCAATCATGTTTATGTACCGTGGTTCATGTTTGCTCTCCACAATTTTTCTTCTTATCCAATAACTAACAATTTTTTTTCATTAACAACTAACAATTTAACTCACTGATGCTATCATTTGTAAGGAAAAAAAAAAAACAAACAAGAACTTAAAGTTTAATTAGCTATAATATAGAAGTCAAATAAAAACCGTTGCAACCCCGGCCCATGCGCTAATTTTTTTTCTCAGACTTTTCATATGGATAATGCTTGTTCTTGATAACATTATATTTTAAAGAAAAATACTTTAAACTTAATAGTTTAGAAAGAAAAGTCGACTGAGTTAATAATAAGGTAAGATTTCACAACTAAAATTAACATGACAAGTTAATAGATTATGGTTTTTTTATTTTATTTATTTATTTGAGCTCTTGAAGTCCTTAATTTTATATAGAACTTCTAACTGTCATGGTATTTTTTTTTCTCTAAAACAAAAATCACTCATCAAAGTTGCAAAAGAAATGTCGAGAGAAAATGACGTAACGATGACTTCAAGAAGTAAGAGGTGCAGTGAGATGGGAAAATGCGTGAGAGCTGATGTATACTTTTGAGACACCAAAATGGACCGTCTTTAATTAATTAGATACTCAAAACCATGCAAATATCAATCATTTGGGTTCTCTTTTTCTAAAAGAGAACTAGCTCGTGGCTTCGTCGGTACAATATACGTTTTTTGAATGTAAGATTTTTTGAAACCAGAACGTGCTGCCGTGTGGCATATTTTTGTTTTGGATAAGGATTTGGGAGTCAAAACTTTTGTAGTTTTCGTTTTGGATAAGGATAAAAACAAACATAAAACTTGAAATATGGACTCAACATCATTTCTCAAAATATTTCTCAACATTATTTCTCAAAATATTTCTTAAGAATATTTCTTGAAAACAATTTTCTTTAAGATTCAAAAACTTGATTGGTTTGTAACTTAAATTTTTTAAATCTTACGACTAGACAAAGATATCTAAAAAGAGGGGATCACAGGAGAGGGAGAAATAGGAGAAATAAGGAAAGAAAGTAAGAGATGATTGAAGGAAAGAGAAAGAAGAGATAGAATCAGACGAGATAGAGAGAAAGAGGAGTGAGAGAAAGAACCGAGAGAATGAAAAGAGCGGATTGGAGGAGAGACGAAAAATGTATTAAAAAAAGAGGAGAGAGAAAAAAGAAAAGAGAGATAGATTTGGAGTGAGAAGGGAGAATGGAGAAGGGAGAGAAAAGAAATAAGAGCGCGTTTACTAATCCGTAATTAAATTGAGAGGAATTGAATTGAAGATGAATTGGATTGAGGAGGAATTGAAATGAGGTGGAATCAGAATCAGATTCCTGTTTAAGTTGTTTACTAAAACTGTTTGGAATCGGAGTAGGAATGATGTTGAGTCCATATAAGTTGTTTACTAATTCACTTCAATCGGAATAAAAACTCGGTTGATTACTATATTGCCCTTACATAAATAAATTATTTTCACACTAATTAATTTAATTTAATTCTTAATTAAATTTCTCTTAAAAAAAATTCTTAATTAAATATATATAATAAAATTTATTTATATAAAAATATATAAATAGGTTTTATTTATTTATTAAAAGATGATAGGAATGGTATTGAATCCATATAAATTGTTTGCTAATTCACTTCAATTGGAATGAAAACTAGGTTGATTACTAAATTGCCCTTACATAAATAAATTATTTTCATACTAATTAATTGAATTAAATTTATATAATAAAATTCATCTATATAAAAATATATAAATAGGTTTTATTTATTTATTAAAAGATGACATAATAAGTGTCAAATGAAGGGCAATGTTGGGATAATAAAAAACAAGTGAGGGCATAATTGGTAAATAAAATCCATTCCGGATTCCTCAAGTCACAAGGAATTGAAATACCTTCCTTATGTAGGGAGTCCAATTCCTCCAAAATTATGAGTTGGATTCCTTAATGCATGTGGACCCCACATGCATTTTGATTCCCCAAGATTACGTAAACAAAGATGTATGCCGTAATCGGAATCTAATTCCGTAAATTGATTCCGATTACGGATTAGTAAACGCGTTAAGTGAGTTTAAGTTTAAAAACTCTAAAAACTCACTTTTTTTATGATTTAGAGAATAGACTATATTTTTGAGTTGATCTTGAGTTCAGTTTTTTAAAATAGTCATACCAAACAAGTTTTTAGGGTCTAAAATTTGAAAATTGTTTTTTAGTTTAAAAAAGTTGGATTCAAGTAGAGTACCAACAAGCCCTTACTTTCGCAAAGCTTTATTTATTTATTTATTTGGACAGAAGCGATATAATTTCATTACCACAAACAACCAATTACAAGGGTACCAATGGATACATATGCTTCAGTGACCAATTTCTTGATATGAAGGTAATTAGCGCGAAACACAATTAATTTTAAATCCCTAAACGGCTACCACACAAACCACATCACTAGAACGAAGAGACCCATAACTTATATGCCCCAGAATGGCATACCAAGCAGCAAACCCTCGCAAAAGCCATCGCAAATAGGAGGCTACACAATTGCAATAACGACACATATCTTGCCGAAGCAATACAAACAAAAAATAAAACTACACTAAAAAAACAAAAAAGTCAATGACGTGTCGTCAGTGGAGATGCAGGTCCAGAATTGGTAGGAGGCGTTAGAAGCAGAGCCTTTGCAGAATTGGCAAGAGGCGTGGGAGTAGCCATGGCAACACACAGAGAGGGGACCAACCAAAATCACCATCGTCGTCAAATCACCACCACAACCCAAAACCTGCAGAAGACATGTTAACACTGGTGTGGGTCGCAATTATGGCAAGGGTAGCGGCAACAACATGGATGGCAGAAGGGTTGCCAAGCCAAAACAACCCACATCGCTGCACCATCGTACCCCACCACCACGACGAACCCAAAGAGGACTGAACAATGGTTCCAAGGACAAAACCCTCAGAAAGTCTAAACCACCAAGGGAAACAATGACAGCAGGCACACCAATCACTATAGGTGCCCAGGAAAGTCGACGCCACGAAGGAAAGCCGAAGAAAGTCGAAGCCACCAAGTCCAAAAACCGCACCCAGGACACAAACAAAGAAAAACCGTGAAAACGAAATCCTCCGATAGGCTTGACTCCCTTGAATGACCTAACATCACTTGCAACGAAATCGCAACCAATGAAGGCGGTGTTGCCTCAAAATAGTCAAGAAGAGCCCCACAATCTGAGAAAGCAAACCATAGCAGGAAGATTCAACCCACTGACAACCAAAAAACACCAACCAAATCCTTGAAACTAGCCCAAACACTGTAGTAGATCTTGGAAAATTGGTTGGGGGCCTGCATTAGATCCAGAAAATTGATTGCCCACAAAATAGTGGGGGAGAGAAGCTGAGAAAACGCAGGGGTAAGTCGCAAAGAGAAAGGGGAGAAGGGCAAAAACTGGTCACAGATGGAAATGTTAGGTTAGGATGAGGGGGTATGAGGTAGGAAGCGAGGGAGATGAGAGGTTAGGTTAGGAGGATGGGTGCTAGAAGAAGGTATGAGAGGTTGTTGCCGGCCCCCAGCCAAAGCAAAGGACTGGCAGCTGGGATATTTTGGGTCTACACAAAATCCCAAACTATTGCCCTAAAGCTAAAAGCTTCGCAAGTTGAACAAAAAGTGGATAGACTTATTCGGAGCTTCAGGTAGAACAAATATTAGGCAGTTTTGTGGTGTTAAACTGTTGCTTGTATTCTTAATATGGAATTATAACTTTATTGATTGTGCCCTTCTTCTTTCTATTCTGGCCAGCTATGGATTGTAACTTGATTATGTTGAGCTAATTGAAGAATTAAAGTGTGGAAGAAATTTGTTTCAGGTTTACACTTTTTGAAATGTTCTTAAGTTTGAATTTGTTCTTGTTTGTAATGGAAGGTAACGATTCAAACATTTAGATGGTGTGTATATCGTGCCAATTGCTAATTTGGATCATGGGTTTAAGCTGTCCAGGTGCACCTCATGTGACTAGCCTCTAGCTGAGGTGTGAGCTAGCAACGTCTATATTTGCTCACACAATCTTTGCATGAGGTTAAAAAAAAAAAAACTAAATGAATCCAACGCAGATTCATAGAGCCAGCTTCCATTTTGCTCTCACCCTTCTTCTTTAACCTACCTTCAGCAACTTGGTGACCGCAATCTCTTGGATTTCCGTAGCTAAGAATCATCCAAGTTTGAATTATATTGTTCTACACACACCAACATGGCCTCTAAGTTTGGTTCAAATTGAATCAAGGGGCGTGAATATGTGGTTTGTTCTCTAAGTTTTCAACAAAGAACTCAGATGAATCGAAGATCAAGATGGCTAGACCTGGAGATGAGCTTCGAGCTCCATTCTTCAATGCTATCAACTATGAATTCTGGTGCATTAAAATGAAAATTACTTTCAGATCCCACAATCTACGGAAGTTTTGGAGGAAGACTATGAACTTCCCAAAGTTGTGTATTAAAGTAAGAGTACAAGACCAATGTTCAAGCCATGGCTGTGAAACTTCAAGGTATTCGTCGTGATTTTGAATATGCTAGAATAAAAAATGACAAACAATTGTTGATTATTTGACTAGGTTGTTTGGATTGATTAACCAAATGAAAATATATGGTGAAGAACTGTCAAATAAGAAGATTGTAGAGAAACTGTTGATTAGCCGATAATATAACATATGTTATTGAGGGTACTAAGAAAATTAGTGAGATTGATCCAACTAAGGTTGTGGCAACTCTCAAGGGTGTTGAGCAAAAGCTTTTAAGACATGCTGAATATGGAGAGGCAAATGAGAAGACATTTCATAGCCTTAGTATTCAATCAAAGGGTAGTTTACAGGCTAGTGGTTACAAATCCAAGAAGCCTTGGAGGAATAAGGAAAAGAAATCATTTGACAATAAAGAAGGCTACATAACTTGTGGAAGTCTTCATTTTGGTAAATGTTGGTTCAAAGAAAAGCCAATATACCACAAATGTGACAAATTTTGTCACATTGCCAATGATTACAGGAGTAAAATGGTGCAGCAAATTCACTATGCCAAAGAAGTTAAGGAAGATGCTACAATGTTCTTTGCTTGCAATTCTACATCAGTTGTTAAAAGTGAACGTGTTTAGTACATTGATAGTGGTGTAGTAATGACATGCTTCACATCAGTCAATATTGATCAATTTAAACAGAAATGTGAATACAGGATCAAAATGGAAAATGGACAGATAGTACAAGTTACTGCAAACGTGATTGAAACCGAAAATGGCACTAGACATTTTAAGGAAGTCATGCTAGTTCTAGGTTTGGATGAGAACCTGTTGAGTGTTGGTCAAATGCTGCAACATGGGTATTTTCTACTATTTGGAGATGACAAGATTGGAGTATTTTAAGATAGAAAACTTGAAAGTCATATTGTTACAATTCAAATGACAAGAAACAGATGCTTCCCTCTTATCATAGAGGATATTAATCGATCTGCATTAAAGGCAACATTTGAAGAAGATGCTTGGGAATGTTACAAAATATTTGGCCATTTGATTTTTTAAAGTCTGCAATTGTTGGCTGAAAAGAAATGACTTGGAGAGCAAGTCAACCACTAGAGTTGATACACTCAGATGTGAGTGATCCTATTTAGGTTACTACACTTGGTGGAAACAGATATTTCTGGCAGTCATTGATAATTGCACAAGAATGTATTGGTTATGTTTCTTGAAACACAAGTAAGAGGTATTCAAAGCCTCAAAATTATCGTTGAGCTTCAAAGTGGTTATGAAATCAAGAAATGGAGAAGTGATAGAGGTGAAAAATATACTTCTCAAGAGTTTCAAAGCTTCCGTGAAGATTTGGACCTTGAAAGACAACTCTTAGTGGCCTAGTTTCCTCAACAAAATAGTGTTGCAAAGAGGAAGGATTGGACCATTATTGAAATGGCCAAAAACACGTTACATGACAAGAAGCTGCCTTATACTTTTTGGAGATAACTTAACATTGCAGTATTCTTCTCAACAGATGTCCAACAAAAGCCTTACAAAACAAGACACCATTAAGCATTTAGTGGGAAGAAGCTAGGAATGAAGCATCTTAAAGTGTTTGGTTGTATATGTTATAGTCATATTCCTGGACATTTAAGACAAAAATTGGATAAAGCTTCGGTGAAGGGAATCTTTGTAGGATATGAAAAGGTTGAGAAAGCGTAAAAGATTTATAATTTGGCTACCAAGAAGACCTTCCTATCTAGAAGTGTCATAATTGATGAAGATGGCATTTGGAATTGGAAAACTGAGAATGATGCCTCACTGTCTTTTCCAGTGAACTTGAACTTGAATGAGAAGAACAAAATGACTGAAATGATCCAAGAGACTGAGAATTTGAATTATAGCTAGAAGGGAGTAAAGTTCATCCACAAGTGTTTGTTGATTCTTAGACTGAATTTGGAGAAACAAGAAGTCCAAGTAGCACTCATGTGAAAGTGACATCACTCAATAGCGTCTATGCTAGGTGTAGGTGTAATGTCAATATTATTGAACCTGAGAAGTATGAGGAGGCAACAACTAATACTGCTTGGAAGAAGGCATTGAATGCAGAGATTGAGATGATGGAAAAGAATAACATATGAGAGTTGGTTGATAAGCCAACAGATAAACCCTTTGTTGAAGTCAAATGGGTGTACAAGACCAAGTTAAATTTGGATGACACAATACAGAAGGAAAAGGCAAGATTAGTGGCTAAAGGATATTCTCAAAAGCCTGGGATTGACTTCAATGAAACTTTTGCTCCAGTGGCACGGTTAGATACAATTAGAACTCTAATTTGATTGACAGCACAGAAAAGTTGGAAGTTGTATCAATTAGATGTAAAATCAGCTTTCCTCAATGATGTACTGCAAGATGAGGTATATGTTAATTAACGGTTTTGAGATTTCTGGAGATGAAGACAAGGTATACGGACTCAAAAAAGCTCTAAATGGTGTCAAACAAGCACCATGGGCTTTGTATGAAAAGATTGATACTTATATGCACATGTATGGTTTTAAAAGGAATCCTAGTGATGCTACCGTGTACATCAAGACTAAAGGTGAGTCTGAATCCATTATTGTGTCAATATATTTGGACGATATAGGCTCTCATATACTATGAAAACATCTCTGCAATTGCAATGAAAAAGAATCATGTGTTCCATGAAAGGTCAAAGCATATTGGCAAGAGGTACCACTACATATGGGATGCATTGCAATCAGACATCATAAATTTGGTTTACAGCAAATATAAGGAACATTTGGCAAATATATTCACCAAGGCTCTGCCAAAGGATAGGTTCTACATGCCCAGAGGAATGCTATGAGTGAAAGTAATGAGCTTAGAAGAGAGTGTTGAGCTATAAGCTCCGTTGCTGCAAGATTGAATAATTGAGGTGTGGAAGAAATTGGTTTCTGGTTTATAGTTTAAAAATGTTCTTTAAGTTTGAATTTATTCTTGTTTATAATGGATGACCATGATTAAAATATCTAGATGGTATATATTGTGTCACTTGTCTAATTTGGATGATGTGTTTAAGTTTCCCAACTGCAACTCACGTGACTAGCCTCTAGCTGAGGTGTGAGCTAGCAATAGCTAAGATTTGCTCACACTTTCTTTGTGAGGTTAAAAAAAAAACTGAACAAAAGAATCCAAAGCAGATTCATAGAGACTTCGATTTGGCTCTCTCCCTTTCTTCTTCAACCTACCCTCTGCAACTTGGAGATCAGAATCTCTTTGATTTCTAATAATTAATCATCCAAATTTGAATTCTACTGTTCTAAACACACTAACAGATTATTCAAAAGTTGCATATCGATGCACCGGTCGCTTCAAGTGGTTGTCGATCTTTTCATTTTTTTTCTCCAAAAGTGTCTGCATCTACCCATATAAAGCAATCACAGCCTTATAATTATGTTGGAGAAGTTAGTTGAAATTCAGTTGGTGTAGTCGTTAAACTCATCGATTGAAGAATTCAAAGCATATCCAAAATGGTACATCATGAGCTAAGACATTAATGAAAATGTAAGCCGTAAGAAGAAAACTTAATTAACTAAAAAACATTAATAATGACGTGATGTAAGCAATGACAATTGAATACAAGCTTCCTAAAGCACCAACGAGAAACCAAGCAAACATCTTAAAATCAACCAACACTTCCGAGTCACTATATTGAACCTGAAAATGGTGGTAACCGACACTGCGTATGAACTTGGATTTAAGGAGTCATAACTGCTTCTCCAATACTGAAACTTCCACATCCCCCAATCCCTTAGTAGAATAAACCGAGAATCGTTAGGGAGCCTTGGAAGACCTCTTAAGGCTGGTCTCCACTGCCTACATAGTCATTAATTCGGAAACAATCTCCTTTTCCCGGCCCTTAACACATCAGACAAACTCAGTCCCATTCTAAGTTCACGAGATCCTATTTATCTGAGTTGGAATCCAAACAACTATGTCTTTGTAGACATGTAAATTTTGATGAAATAAATACTCACCAACACATTAAAATTTCGATATGCCAGAGCTTACATGGCAGGCGCTGTATCTCTCACAAATCGTACACATGACACATGACTCATTAAAACCGAACGAGTCATTAAGAATAACACGCGTTGACATTTGGAGGAAAGTAATTAAGGAATTATCTTTATCAATTATTTAATTTATTTATTTTTGAATAAAAATAATTGATTTAAATTTAAAACAAATGAAAAGATTGGCCAAATCAAGGCTGGCCAAATAATGATGAAATTGATTGATTTATATGATTTAAATGAAAGATTTTTTGATGAACTCAATGACGAACCAAGTCCAAATCAAGTCTTGGTTCTTTCGTCAATTAATCAAGTAAAAAATAAAGACCAAATCAAGTCTCACTTAAGACTTGGAGAGCCTAAAAATATAAGGCTCTAAGACAAAGAAAGACCATTTCTCTCTCAGACAGACATCCTCACAATCAGATGCTCAAACTCCCAAACACTCTACACACTCAGAAGACTTAGAAAGTTCTCTGCATTGTTCGCAACACTTGTAAAGAACCATCAAACACCACTACATATGTCGGTTCCTCCACCGCCTCAAGCCAAACTCTTGCGGTGTTCGTTGGTTCGAGATCAAGTCACTACGATCCTTGGATTAATCACTCTACACATACACTTTGCTACCCTAGAGATTGAATAAGAAGATTTAAATTTTGTACTCATAAATGGGACCCCTAAATTTTACATTAATACAAACATTATTTTATACACGTGTTCTTATTCATTTGTCACAGAAATTTTTTATTTACAGTCTTCTTCAGGCCTCCACCTTTTAATTTGTTCGTAATTGTGCCAATGCAACTACTCTATAAAACCTAATTTGGCTGCTAGGAGTTCATTGGCACCAGATCTCTTCGGATCCGAGGAGCTACTGAACTTTCTTCAAATACCTATAACATGTATCTGCTCGACCTCAGTTTTATCAACAATTCTCTTACTCTTACAAAGATATTAATACTATTAATATATATCAATAAAACGTATATATAATAAAATATTAATTAAAATAGTTACAAAAATCTTGATTAACTAATATATTTACCTATTACAAATTATTTTATATGTCAAAACATACAAATCTTAATCAACTAGCTAGTATCGTTAAAACAAAACATTTTTCTTATAAATAGAGAAGTCCTAAAATAAAAGGGTAATTAAGAATGCCTACATTTAGAAAAGCAACACTGATTATATAACTTCAATCACTGCTAAACTTAGTAAAATGGAAATTTAGATTGCCTACATTTAGTTAATATTTAATCAGAAAACGAGAATAGTTCTAGCTGAATGAGGATCTAATTTTGGGCTGTCTAAATATATCTTGGTCATGAGTAAGACTAGCAACAAGGAAGAGTAGACCAGAGTTGACGCCATGTGGAAATGTCCTGTCCATGCAACTTACTAAGTCATGACAGTCATCCATTTTCTACGTGGTTCACTCTCTGTCGCTTTCAGATCTTGAGGTCGTCGGGTATATAAAGCCTCTCAAGGACACCTGATTTCACCGAGTTAGTCTTCTTCTTCAGTTGAATTCAGGTCTTCTAATGTATATATTTATATATATAAATATATGTCCACACACTTTTATGTATGTAATTAATTAGATACCACAATTAACTAACGTGTATCAAAGTAAGATCAGTAGTGAAAAAAGAAAAGAAAAAGAAACAAAGAAAGCAGAAGCAATGGCGGGTGGTGGATTTGGGGCTGCAGGAGAAGGCGGAGACTTTGAGGCAAAGATCACGCCTCTTGTGATCATTTCTTGTATATTGGCCTCCACCGGAGGCCTCATGTTTGGTTATGATGTTGGTATTTCTGGTACGTACCTCGTAGTAACGTGCCACTAGTTGATGCATGCCATGCAACTTGATCTAGCCAGGGCCTGTTTGGGGTTACTTTTGAAATTTTGGTAGGGTTAACAACATTTTTTGACAACCAAGAATGTTTTTATTGCGTTTGGTGCAAAAACTTAAAACTGCTTGGCAAAAAGCACTTAGGCAAGCATTTCTAAAAAAAACTGCTTATCAAAAGAAGTGATGCAATTCTTACAAAAACAAGGGATTTGTGCCAGACAAGCCCCTAGGTAATGCATGCATTTATTACAGTCGGTTTTACAAAATAAACCCCAATTAATCAAGAATTATATTAGCTAGGTGAACGTGAGTATTACTTCATTTATATTATATATGGCTTGTCCGACGAACAAATATATGCAAATGCAGGGGGTGTTACATCGATGCCAGAGTTTCTGAGGGAATTCTTCCCAGGCGTGTATAGGAAGAATCAACATCCTGGACGTGAAAGCAATTATTGTAAATACGATAATCAAGGCTTGCAGTTATTCACGTCTTCACTGTACCTCGCTGCTTTGGTAGCAACCTTCGTCGCCATGCACACTACCAAATCGCTAGGCCGAAAGTTAACCATGTTGATGGCTGGCATTTTCTTTCTGATCGGAACAGTTTTTAATTTTGCCGCCCAGAACCTTGCTATGCTTATCATTGGAAGGATCTTACTTGGTTGTGGAGTTGGTTTTGCTAACCAGGTTCAATCAGCAAACTCTAAGAATAATGCTAGGGAGATAAATTTTTAAACTAAATTTGCAAACTAAATGATGTGTCAGTAATAGGAAATAAGCACGTTAAAACACTTAAGTTATAATCCAATTATCAACAACCACATCATTTAGTTTACAAAATTTAGTTTAGAAATTTAGCCACCCTAACATTACCAAAACTTTGAATTATATTAATGATATTAACTATATATGTTAATCAGTAAATATTTTCTATCTAATTAATTAAGTTATATATATATATGATACAGGCGGTGCCGCTTTTCCTTTCAGAGGTTGCACCCACAAGAATTCGTGGGGCACTTAACATACTCTTCCAACTCATGTGCACTATTGGCATTCTTGTAGCAAACATGATCAATTATGGCACTGCCAAGTAATTAAGCCAGCTCCCAACTTCACCCAAGTTATTATTAACTATAGCGCGCACACATAATTCAAAGTACTTACTAATCATAATGTTTATTTAAATCATTTGTGTTGCAGAATTAAAGGGAACTATGGATGGAGGATATCACTGGGTTTGGCTGGTGTGCCGGCCATCTTGCTAACTGTGGGCTCTCTAATTGTGGTAGACACTCCGAACAGTTTGATTGCTCGTGGTAAGTTAGAGGAAGGAAAAGCAATTCTTAAAAGGATTCGGGGTGTGGACAATGTCGAGCCAGAGTTTTTAGAAATTGTTGAGGCAAGTCGTGTGGCTCAAGAAGTAAAAAGTCCCTTAAAAAATCTCATGAAGCGTAGGAACAGGCCTCAGTTGGTCATTTCAATTTGCATGCAGGTGCCTATATATAGTTGTGAAAGTTATCTAGTTATATCTACATAAGTATATTATAATTCGGAGCCTTACTAGTAATGTATATCATATAGTCTGACATGTTATATTTCTACGTATGTACAGATTTTTCAGCAATGCACTGGCATTAATGCAGTCATGTTCTATGCTCCCGTTTTGTTCAGCACCTTGGGATTCAAAACCGATGCTTCCCTTTACTCATCTGCAATAACAGGAGCCGTCAACGTCCTTTCAACCATTGTATCAATCTACTTTGTGGACAGAGCTGGCCGCCGTGTACTCTTGCTAGAAGCAGGTGTCCAAATGTTTCTTTCTCAAGTGGTGATTACGATTGTGCTGGGACTCAAAGTTAAGGACGATGTTAACAACCTTGGACATGGATTAGGAATTCTTGTGCTGGTTTTTGTGTGCAGTTTTGTTGCCTCCTTTGCATGGTCTTGGGGGCCTCTTGGGTGGTTGATCCCTAGTGAGATTTTCCCACTAGAGGCTCGTTCAGCTGGCCAGAGTGTGGCTGTCTTTTTCAACATGCTTTTCACATTTATTATAGCACAGGCCTTCCTATCGATTCTTTGCCACATGAAGTTTGCCATTTTCTTGTTCTTTGCAGCTTGGGTCTTCGTCATGACAATCTTTGTAATCTTTTTAATTCCGGAGACCAAGGGAATACCCATTGAAGAGATGACTGAAAGAGTGTGGAAGAAACACTGGTTCTGGAAGCAATATATGGATGAGGTCGAAGATGATCCCAAGGGCAAGGCTGATGCTTGAACCATCTTTACCCTCTTATTCCTCTGCCTGCCAGTTTATTAGTTTAAGGCTGAAGGGTTCTTCATTAGTTATAGTAAGTAGCTTCATAGTGCACGCTCTCTGCATGCCTTATGCTTTTCTTTGACATGGCTTCATTTCATTAAAACTAAATCAAGCAAAGGTATACATTACTTTAGCTTGGAGAATAAGCTCTCTGCATGTGATCAAATGCAATTTGTTTTCTTATCCAACTAATGCAATTTTTAAAGGTTATGTTGTGTCTCCTTAATTAATTATTTTACTAGTCTAATCGCCCATTAAACTGTTAAGCTAGAGAGAGAAACAGGTTTTCTTTATATATGAATAGACAGAGAGAAGAGATTCACATGAGAATAGAGAGAGGCTGAATATTTCTTCTGTATATTATTTCTTAATCAGTAAGATATTTGAATACAAGTATTTATAGAGAATACAAGATTGCAACTAATCTAACTGTCTAGCTAATCTTCTGCCAAGTGTCATAATCTCAGACCCAATCATAATATCTCTATCATCCCCCCTCAAACTCATGTGTGGATGATCCTAGCATGAGATTGCTACAATGCGTGTATGATACCATGTTAAGCTAGAGAGAGAAACAGGTTTTCTTTATATATGAATAGAGAGAGAAGAGATTCATAGAGAAGAGAGAGGCTGAATATTTCTTCTGTATATTATTTCTTAGTCAGTAAGATATCTGAATACAAGTATTTATAGAGAACACAAGATTGCAACTAATCTAACTGTCTAGCTAATCTTCTGCCAAGTGTCATAATCTCAGACACAATCATAATATATCTATCATAAACAACAAACCGTATGTACGTATAATATTTTAATTTCTATCAAATCCCTACTTAGGTTTTTTTTTTTTTTTTGTTCAGAATTAAATAAAAAATCGACTTAGCCAATTTGGATAGAGTAGTGTGCTCCTCACTCTGTATACAAGTTCAAATCCTTCTTCTGTAATTTAA
>JADOBS010302425.1:0-14127 GCA_015708375.1 Cydonia oblonga | reverse complement strand
GGAAGCTGGCATGGGGCCTGAAGTGTCATATTGGACATCCACTAGTGACTATATTAGATATATGTTATGTTTTGAATAAGTGCACATCATACTAGGTTCAGAAAACCTACGTTTATCATTATTTATGCTTTCATAAAACCTGGGGGTTAGTATGTTAATAACTGTTTTTGTATTATATTTATATATGAACTTGGTCCATTCACCTTTGTTTTGCGCCCCCTTCAGGATCTGAGAATGAGGGTTACAACATAAGCTACGAGGCATTTCCCTACCAGTGATTCTGTGCTATATACTCTCCGCTTCGGCATATATTGTAATAGCACTCTCTATTTTTAAATTCTATTGATACTCTGTAATAGACGTATGCTCTAAACATATTTGTATTGTATTATTATTAAATGGTTCGAAGTTGTATGTTTAGTATTTTTCTCAATTTTTTTGCTTAAATTTAATGGCTTTCGTCACCCCCTGGGTGTCGGCCAGCATGTGACCATCTCGGTGTCTCGTAGATATCGGGTTTGGGGCGTGTCACCACCACCGTAGCACGATATTGTCCGCTTTGGGCCCCAACCACGCCCTCACGGTTTTATTTATGGGAACTCACACGAGAACTTCCCAGTGGGTCACCCATCATGGAAGTGCTCTCGCGCGCTACTCGCTTAACTTCGGAGTTCCGATGGAACCCAAAGCCAGTGAGCTCCCAAAAGGCCTCGTGCTAGGTAGAGATGAGAATATACATATAAGGATCACTCCCCTGGGCGATGTGTGATGTTACAATCCATCCCCCTTAGGGGCCCGACGTCCTCATCGGCACACCACGGCCAGGGTTAGGCTCTGATACCAAATTGTCACATCCCGGCCCGGGGCGGACCACTTCCTGGGCCCGCTTCATCACCGTAGCACGATATTGTCCGCTTTAGGCCCCGACCACGCCCTCACGGTTTTGTTTCTGGGAACTCACACGAGAATTTCCTAGTGGTTCACCCATCATGGAAGTGCTCTCGTGCGCTACTCGCTTAACTTCGGAGTTCCGATGGAACCCGAAGCCAATGAGCTCCCAAAATGCCTCGTGCTAGGTAGAGATGGGAATATACATATAAGGATCACTCCCCTGGGCGATGTGGGATGTTACATAACGAAAATGATATTATACTGTAAAAAGTAACTCCTACTATTCACTTACAACACATTTTTGTCATTTTGATTAGAATTTAAAGTTTTCAAACCATTTTTATTAGTTTTCCTAAAAAACTTTAGGGTAAATTATTTAGACCAAACTTTTATAAATTATATGATATAATTTTTTAGATTGAATTATTATTTAACTATTGATTAAAGTGCTTTTTATATCGGTGACATATCATCTAGTTTGTAAATTTCCTATAAAAATTCAATTTAGCTAACATTATCGACGTTCACGATCTTGGAATTTTTTGGCCGACTTCTAAACTTGTGAACAAAAATTACTGCAATCATGACAGGATTGAGTTGTGTATTAATGTGTAGGTGTTGTATTAACATTCTAAATTTGTATTTCGCATTTTTATGTGCTCTTTTTAATATAAAAAAAAATTAGAGTGCAAATGAATTTTTTGACTGCAAATGCTAAATAGCATCAGCATAATGCGTGACAAATTTATGCAAATTAAATTTTTCGAGACATTTTGTAGGGATTATTGTGAATTTTATTTTATTGATATGAATTGATTAGTTTTGAGCAATGTGCATACAAAATTAACATTTTTCTTATAAGTGGTGGATTACTCTAATGGTGAGAGTTTTCCCCTTCAACTTACTGCAGTTCCAACTCTTCACACATATATGAAAGAGATCCAACAGAAAAATTAAAAAGAACAAAACTCTCCTAAAGAAAACAATCAGAACCAATAAAGTTTATGAAAATTATTAAAAAAACAGAATCAAAACTAAAGAAGGAAATAGCATCGCCGCCCCCACATCCTCTCCGCATTCCGAAGTGAGTCATAGCACCGTACTGGCTAAACCAATAGCGCTGTATTGACTAAACCCTAACCTATGCAATTCGACAACTTCCACACTTTGCATCTCCAAATTGGAAAAGGGTACCCGTCGGATCATTTTTCTCGGGATTTGGATGATTTCGTTATCGTGTCTGTTTACAATCAGTTTTTGTTAAGTACTATTTATATTTAATTTTAAATTTTTTCTGACTGCACGATGTACGATAAACAGACACAATCATAGGATCCTCCGAATTCCCAAAAAAATGATCCGGCTATGATCATTTTCCCTCCAAATCCACATTGAAGTTGTCAACTAGAGCCAATTCCTTGTGTTGGATGTGTATGTGTGCTAAAAGACTAGTATCCTAGCAACTATAGCGTTTTATGGTGACAATTCGGCATCAATGATAAAAGTAAAATAAAAGTGAAGAAGGAAGGAACCAAGAAAGATTGTTACGAAAGGTGGTCGCCGACCACATGGCCAAAACAGGAGCCAACGACGGAAGATGATTTTTTTCTTTCTCTCAACACATATTAATCATTATTTAGACGAACGTACCAACAAACTATTAATTCAATCGTAAATTTGTTTTTCACTATTAAAGGACAATATTCCAAATTCGAAAGTAAAAGCAAAAAAACACACAAAGTACTTCACAAAATCTAAAGCTATAATATTTCACGTTACAGTGAATACAACATGATATCGTGAAAGTTTTCTTGTATATTTTGTGGTTTTCAGCCTTAGGTAGGGGTGCCTATTATATTATTAAGACTAGTGCTAAAGGGGCGGTGACGGGTGCAGTAAATTTTGTCCCTCCACGGAAGGTAATTTTACAAATAAAGCTGAAAAAGCAAAGACAAGGCTAGAGTTGGCTGGGCCAACCTATAGCAATTCGTACAGGCCTTGGTCCCACTAGCCATAGCCCACCCTGAAACCCTCGAACGAGGGCCTCAAAGGCCCAACCATCCTACCACGTGGCCGCAAGTTGTCCCCTTTCCTAACAACAAACTGTATTGTCGTCGTCTTTGAGGTCTAATCGTGCTGCAAATCGAATCATTACCTTAATTTTGTCAATTAGTTGGTTAGTGGATCCACTGATCAATCAAATAAAATGGAATTATGGAACGCATTTTCTATGCTTTTCAAAAAGTTAAAATGAGTTGTATTTTGAAGAAAATTTTAACGGAGTTCACGGAAAATGCCTGCAAGTACTGATGAGTTAAAAGATCCGGTTATAGATTTTTATTTAAAAAATTATTGCTTTAATTCAGTTAAAGTTGAGGAAGCTACAATTTCCTCGTTGATTTCGCACCTCTAGAGACGGTATGTTATATATGTTATTATACAATTAAAAAAAAAAAACTTCTCTCCAATTATGTAATGTGTATGTTTTGTGTTTTGTCCGCACTGAAAAATTTCTGCCATCACCTGATGACAGCCGATCCGGTAAGCCCAAATTTGAAAAGATTGATGGTAAGTCAACAACGGCCGCTCGCGGTAAGCACATCGAGTGGCCAACTGCCCCGAAGCTCCACCGTCCACGATGCTCTCCAGCCCACCGGACCACTCCCCCGTTCCCTCCACGGACACCCCGGTCCGTCCGTTCACTCGTCGCTTTCAAAAACCTCCGAATTATCCAAAACATCCCCATCCAATCACGCCACACCCGCCAAACATACAAGGGTAGTGCCGTAATTTCACAAGGGAGATTCATAATTCCCACCGGACAAGAGCAATCACTAGCACCTGCGCACAAACGCGCACGTTAGCTGTCCCCTCTCTGCCTCCACCCACAATTATGCCTCCCCAACCCAAAAACCCATAAACCAAACCCCATGCATTTACATTAATTGCGCCATTAATTATTTTAATCACGCCATTTTCAGCTGTTAATTAAATTAAGTTAAGCTATTTAAATATGTAATTACTGAGCAGCTGCAGCAGAAGTGTCTTAATGGATCTGTGTGAGTAGAGCTCTTCATAACTCTCTCTCTCTCTCTGTACTTTCTCTCTCTAGAACCAGAAGCGCCGAGAATTTTATGTCATTTCCGAAACGGTTCGTTTTCGCTTCGGATCGGGTCCTGCATTTCTACAAATCGGAGCTGTGTGATCGGCGCTGCATGTGCATGGGATAAGGATTGCAAGGATCGGATTCGTTTTTTGTCTGATTGGATGGTCTGATTGGGGTTGAAGATGAACCCGCTGTGCTGCATTGCGCCGGTTTCGATCGAGCGGGACCGGGGCACCCCGGTAGCGGCGAAGCAGTCGGGTCAGTGCCAGGTAGGCTCGGAGGCTCCGATCCGGAACGTCAGCTACGGCTCGAAGCCGAGCTACTCAGCTCAGGTCTCGTCGGCCGGGACCGAATCGGACAGGGCTTCCGCCGCGGCGGGCCACGAGGTTGAGGATACGATCAGCGAAGCTAAGGATTCGAAGGTGTTTGGCGGCGGGGTGAGCGGCAGCTTGGCTGGGATTTTGTACAAGTGGGTGAACTACGGGAAGGGGTGGCGGTCGCGGTGGTTTGTGCTCGAAGACGGCGTGTTTTCGTACTACAAGGTTCATGGACCGGACAAGATTTTGGTGAGCCAGGTGAGAGAGAAGGGATTGAGGGTGATCGGAGAGAACTCGCTGAGGTACATGAAGAAGGGGAATTGGGGCAGTAATCGGCTCGGAGGTCCGGTGAGGCCGTGGAAGCCTTTCGGAGAAGTGCATTTGAAGGTATGAGCTTTTGCTTATCACAGAAATGTGAAGCCATTGTTTGGGATATAGTAGTAATGCTATTTTTAGCTGATGCTATATTTAGCAAATGAGAAGTACGTATGCATTGAGTTTATTTTTTGGGATTATCTGGGTCCTTTTGCTAAGTTTGTATATTTGTAATGTGAGTGGTGGGAGTCGAAAGCTACAGAAAATGTTTCATATTCCTACATTTATCATGGAATTTTTAAAAAACATTGATTGATACCCACCAAAAGTATTCATCAATCTTGAAGGACCAGCAAAAACTCGAATACGTTGAGACGAATGCTTGTGTTTTGTTTGATGATGCATAAAAATGCATGCTCGAATGCGCATGGTCTGTACTTTTGAGTTTTTGGTTTTTGGTTACTGAATTCGAAGTGGTCTGGTTTACAGGTCTCTTCAATTCGTGCCAGCAAATCAGATGATAAACGGCTTTCCATATTCACAGGAACTAAAACTCTTCACTTGCGGTGTGTGACCAGAGAGGACCGAGCTACATGGATTGAGGCACTGCTGGGTGCTAAAGATCTTTTCCCCCGAGTGTTTACGAGCAATGATTTGATACCTTCGGAAGATATAGTTGTTTCGACAGAGAAGCTAAGACTAAGATTAGCACAGGAGGGAATTGGTGAGCCGGTGATCAAAGACTGCGAGTCAATTATGCTCTTAGAAGTGTCAGAGCTTCAAAATCAGTTGAAGGGTCTTCAGAGTAAACATGTGATGCTGTTGGAGTCATTGAGGCAATTAGAGGTATTTCCATGCATTTAATCACTAAGTTTCTGCTTTATACATGTGCTGCAATAAGGGATGGTGGAAAGCTTGCTAGTCGGAAAGTAAATCCCTGCCTAAATTTCCTTTTGCAGACAGAAAAAATAGAGCTGGAAACTACAGTAGTGGATGAAACAAAGGAGCGTGAATCATACGGACAGGGGGATAGGAGATTTAGTGGTCAGTTATCTTTCCATTATCTTGGTATTTTGTTGAACTCAATGTTTTCAAATATGAGATGTATAATGATGATTTAAGTTTCGGTAGTACTCTGAAAGGTTTCAAGCCACATACGCAGTTTCTGATTTATTATCAATGATAATTTAATTTTGACCGTTAGTTTTGATTGTTTTATGGTTTTGCTCATGCCACAGATTTCTACTCCGTCTTATCTGAGGGCAGTGCAAGTGATTCTGATGCAGATAACGAAAGTCAAGACGGGGCAGATGTTGAGACAGACGAAGATGAAGGAACATATTTCGATACACATGACATTTTGTCTTCAGAAGCTCTAAGAAGTGCTTCCTATTGGAGTAGAGAAGGCTTGGGAAATGGTGTGTATACGATAGAGATCCTTTCTTTCTGATTAATTAAAGAAACATAATTTGATATGAATTATTTTGTCTTCAGATGCTCTAAGAAGTGCTTCCTATCGGAGCAGGGAAGGTTTGGGAAATGGTTGTATATTTGAAAGAGATTCTTTCTTTTCTGGTCGATTGCATGGAGTTGAGGAGATCAAGACAATTAAATATCCATATGTGAAAAGGAGGGATGATTTGCCAGAACCCAAGGAGAAAGAGAAGCATATTGGCTTGTGGTCGATTATCAAGGATAATATTGGGAAGGACTTGTCTGGAGTTTGTCTTCCTGTTTATTTTAATGAACCACTCTCATCGTTGCAAAAGTGCTTTGAAGATCTGGAATATTCAAACTTGGTTGATCAAGCCTCAGAATGGGGAAAGCAGGTAAGGTCCTCTGTTGTACCTTTCTATGTATCACCTAATTGTCTGCACTTTGGGACATGAATTAATTTGGATTGAGGGAGTGTTGTTCATAGTATTCAAATCTTAGCCTTAGCTCAAGGCTTACTCTTCCCGACCATGTTGTTCGAGTTCTTAAATTAATTTGGACTTTATGTGGTGCAGGGGAATGATTTAATGAGAATTCTAAACGTTGCAGCTTTTGCTGTATCTGGCTATGCATCAACAGAAGGTCGGCAGTGCAAACCCTTTAATCCTCTCCTCGGGGAGACCTATGAGGCTGACTATCCAGATAAAGGACTTCGTTTTTTCTCTGAAAAGGTAATGCACGTTGAGAAATTTGTTAGTTTTGATGTCCAGTAGCACCCTTTTAAATGGTTTTCTGTCCATTAAGTATGAAGAACGGTAAAAGATAAAAGTAGCCTCTTTGTTGCTTTGTGTTGTTAGGACTCATTGAATTTGAAGCATCACAGATAATTGTCAAATGTTTATGAACCATTGATTGTTGGCTAACAAGGACGAGCTTGTACTCAGGTGAGTCACCACCCAATGGTTGTTGCTTGTCATTGTGAAGGAAGAGGTTGGAAATTCTGGGCAGACTCCAATCTCAAAGGCAAGTTTTGGGGGCGTTCTATTCAGCTTGATCCTGTGGGTACCCTTTCCTTGCAGTTTGAGGATGGGGAGACATTTCAGTGGAGCAAGGTCACTACCTCTATATACAATATCATACTAGGAAAAATTTATTGTGACCACTATGGCACCATGCGCATCAGGGGCAGTGGCAACTATTCCTGCAAGCTAAAGTTCAAGGAGCAGTCTATCATAGACCGAAATCCACATCAGGTTAGCTAAAGTCTAAATTCTCCCCAGAACAATAGCTTTCACGGGTGGCCCAATTTTCATGTTTATGTTACGCTTAGTTTTTAGCCATTGCTGGGCTTTACATAAATTCATGAAATTTCAGGTTCATGGATTTGTTCAAGACAATAGAACTGGAGAGAATGTAGCAATGTTGGTGGGTAAGTGGGACGAGGCAATGTACTATGTGCTGGGAGATCCAACCACAAAACCGAAGGGTTATGATCCAATGACAGAGGCTGTGCTTCTCTGGGAAAGAGATGACTATGTTACCAAGACAAGATACAATTTCTCCCCTTTTGCAATATCCCTTAATGAACTGACACCTGGCTTATTGGAGAAGTTACCGCCGACGGACTCAAGGCTAAGGCCAGATCAAAGACATTTGGAGAATGGTGAATATGAATTGGCAAATGCAGAGAAGCTAAGGCTTGAACAGCTTCAAAGACAGGTACCCCTGTACATCCTCTTTCTACTTTTGATCCGTTATCACCCATGAATCATCATCTTTTCATGCATTTTTGTATCTAATTGCGAGCTTAATGCCCATTTGAATTTAATTGAAAATGAAAACGACTTCAATCTCATATCTGGCCCATAATCTTGAGAGTTTGAGATTCAGGACTGCTCTAAACTGAATTTGTGGCTACAGCCATTTCCCTGGTGTTTTCAGGGAATTGATGCAGTGTACTTTATTTGTAAACTTTTCTTCTATTCTTAAATTTCATTTAGCAACTGTTGATAACTTTGTGCAGGCAAGAAAGTTGCAAGAGAGAGGGTGGCAGCCAAGATGGTTTCGGAAAGACGAGGAGGGTTGTTATAGTTATGTGGGAGGGTATTGGGAAACTAGGGAGAAGAACTGGGATGGAATTCCTGATATTTTTGGCCAGAGTGGCGATTTGCCTTCGTGTTCTGGTGAAGAGTAAGGCATCTCTTGGCCCGACCTTTGTTGTATTAGATTACGGTTATCTTTCGCTTCTTCCACCCTAAATCCGAGTTTAATGTAGGCTGTGTTATACAAAAAACCCTTGGTGCCGTAATGATAGTTTGCTAATGGTTTCTGTCTTCTCTACGCCTTCATTTGGGACATGACATCGCCCATGGAGCTCCTCCTGGTCAGCGTTAATGTTCCACTTTGGAGCATTCTTTGTTTCATAGTAAAATTCTTACCGGGATTTGGTTAAAAACAATATACTGTGATGTCACGTGTTTAAAAAGTAATGTTACGATGCTCGTCCAATAAACGTTTGTCGCTCGTCTAATAAACGTTTGTCACGTGGGGAATATGGTTCTCGTCAAAATGAGAGTGAAATGTAATAAATGTTGTTGAGACTCAATAGAAACAGACATTGCTTATCAGATCGGGCATTATGTGGTTACGAGCGTTTACCATCAAATGTATTTAGTGTTCACAGTTCAAACTGCACAAGCATTCGAACAGTTTACTTGAAACTGAATAGTGTATGGTGTTAGTACCATATTTGGGCCTCATTTCCATGCCTTCTTCCGGGTCGCACTTCATCTTCGACTGAAGCACGGGCAAGCTCATCTTCTCGGAGCCCCGACCCGACCCCGAGAGCGCCTCCGGTAAACTGGTGCGGCGAGGATTCATTTTTGGGGGTTTTAGCTACTGTTTGGTACACGGGACGGGACGGAACGGAGTGGGACGAGGCGTTTCGTCCCATGTTTGGTGTGCCTAAAACGGGTGGAATGCGTTGTTCCACGGGACGAGTTTTGGATGAATTTTCTTTCCGCCTCACCCCCTGGAACGACTCATTCCACATTTGTGGAACACAAAATTATAACCTTTTTATCTCCTTCTTCCTCCTTATTTCCATCCGAGGGCATCTTTGCTCCCTCTCCGTTCCGTCCTATCATGTCCCGTCCAGTCCCGTTCCATTCCGTTTCGTCCCGTTCCGCCTGCATACCAAACGATACCTTAAGAGACGGTAAAATTGATAAAACCTTAAACGGGGTGGGACCCTAAGCCCATTTCCCGCCGTTCGATCTTTACGGCTCGTCATCGTACGGTTAATAATAAAACGCGCCATATCTTGTGGCGTTTTCTGTTTTCCGACTCCGGTTCATCATACCCTTTCAATTATCTGCGGGTGTGATGAGGATGAAAGTTGAATGCTTTACCAGTAAGAGCGCGATTGCGGCAGCAATTAACCGCGGCTTTCACTCCGGCGTCGTTTCGAAAGGCCGTCGGATTCAGGTTCTCTCTCTATCTATCTCTCACCATTGAAGCTAGGCTAAGCTTTCTGTTGCAAGTAATGGGTTGGACTAAATTTTGGATTTTGCATATTAGTTCTGGATTAAAGTTGGATTAAAACGATACCCTTGCTTAATTTAATCGGTCGAGCATGCTCATGACTTGGGATTTTAATTAAACTGTTACAATGTGTGTTGCTCAGTCCTGACGATTGCAGATTGATGAGTGTTTTATTTTTACCCCCAATTTGGCAGTGTGTTTCCAATTTGAATTTGAGTGGTGGAGATTTTGTGTCAAAATTGCTTCATAGAAGATGGGCATTGCCTGCCCCTGATGCCAAAATTCACCAAATAGTGTTTTCTAGCAACGAAATAGCAGGGCCAGGCAAAGCCTTGTCTGATGTTTCCTTCTCCAACAATACCAACCCATCTTTTATGATGAGCAAGAGTGATCAAGAACCGTCTTTTTTTGTTGTGAGGGATGATTTGTTGCATCCGTTGATAAATGGTAATAAAGCACGAAAGTTGGACGCGCTGATTCCCCTTGTGGAAGATCATTCCGTGACTGATGTGGTGAGATTCTGATCCTTCTAAGATTGTGAGGGATGATTACATTGCATCGTGCATACTGTGTTCAACTTTCAGGATTGTGATTTGTTGAATTTGAATTCCTTTCGAGACCAAATGGCATTCAGCTACGTTTTTTTGTTTATGTAGGTCACATGCGGAGGCTGTCAAAGCGCACATACAGCAGCTGTTGGTAGGTAGTTTCTAGCTGCAATTGCTATGGGATATAGTCTCTGATGATCTCGCTCTCTCAGACATGCTTCTTCTGGTGTAAAGAGCTATGTGCATCCTTGCTCATATATGGCGATTTTTGTGTTTTGCAGCTGTTTCATGTTCAGAGAGAGGACTAAAACCACACTTGCTTCTACGAGGGGAGCAGCCAGAAATACTGACCGGCTATAACTTGATTTCAACAATGTATGGAAGTGTCACATATGTTCCGAGATCTCTGTATGCCAACAGGGAAAAGATGCTAAAGAGCCATGCTGATGATTTGGCAGGCAGCAGCAGTAGTGTCGTATGGTTTGATGATATTTTAGAGGCTTCTTTGAGAGAAGATGATGGTTCTCAGAATTTTTTGCAAAAGGATGCTTGGAAGAGTGACCGTCCTCGTAAAATTGCAATCGTTAACGAAGGTGCAGGAGATGTCGTAGCATTACTAGGTAACGTAACTTTTAGGAATAAATAAACCTCTTTTTGGTTCCATGTATACATATCCGCATTCTTTTAATTGGGGAGGGGGTGTTATATAGTTATTGGACGTCAGTAAGCACATCTGATTTTTGAATCCGATCCCCTAACATTCCTGCTTCTTGTTTCATGTCTGCAATTTCACACATCGTTGACGGCTCGGTCTTGCTTTCTCCTAATTTGTTTTCTCAGGTCTGACTCGCCTAGTGCAGTACTTATCCCAGAATCACTTACTTGGGAAAGAGAGGCCCTTGAAGTTTGTTGTAGATTCTGGAACTGGGACAACTGCTGTTGGTTTAGCACTTGGAGCCATGTGTTTGGGGTATGTTCTCATACGTATTATTTCTCAAACATGTTAAAAATGTCATCTAAATAACATAGCTTCTTGTGCAAGCAGACTTTTGTCAATTGCCGCATTTAAACTATTTCTTTTTCGTCCTGTCAGGCTTCCATGGGAGGTAACCGCAGTGATGCTGGCTGGTACAGTTGACGGGTATAGACATCAGGAGAAGCGCTTGATTTCCGATTTCAAGAGGCATTTTGGTTCTCAAATTGACAGCTGCTTCGATGAAATGGATAGAGGAATTGTGCACTGGGTAGAACGTCGCCATCCAAGAAAGTAAGTAGCCTGTCATCATCTTCACAGCTTCTACAATTTGTATATTCATCTGTTTTCTGTAATAAAAGTTAAACCCTGCCCTATATCTGTCAGGTTTGGCAATGTTTTAGAAGGGGAAGTAGAGGCATGCCAACACATTGCACAACAAACCGGTATTTTGGTGGATCCAGTGTATACACTCGCTGCATGGGAGATGGCAACGGTCCTTCGTGAACAGGAAGCAGGAGGTGCAGCGGTGGTGATGATTCACACTGGAGGCACTCTAGGCTTGTTTGGATTAGCACAGAGGTACAGATCTTACTTCTCTAACCTCAAAATTGGACTGTCCAAGTCGAGAGATAGTTGAGTCCACTGAATTCACTTTAACCGTTTAAGGCATTTGTATGTCCATTGTACTTTCATCCAACCTTTTGTATCAAAATTGAGAAATTATAGAGAAATGTTCAACGTCCAAACTAGTGTCATTTTACACATACGAGCTTCTTTTGGTTAAATTGGAGCCAATTGAACTCTGGATGTATCTTAATCTTAACTTGTTACAGCAGTCGGGCCAACTCCAAGGGCTTATTAGACCTACGCGTTTAGTTGCTATGGGCCTGGCTTGAGATCGGACTCCGTGCTGATCCCTCCCAAAACTGTTAGGATAAATACAAACCTAAGCCTATGGCCTAAAATCTTGAATTGGGCTTCTGAATATTTTGAATACCGCTACCCAATTCACATTGTTGATGTACAAAATCAGTGAAACTTTGGAACAACGTAAAATGTTAAGTTTGTGACCTTCACTCGGTTGCTCTGATCACCTGGGGAGGATAATGTGTAAATAGATAGAGATAGGGAAGTAAACACAAGATATACGTAGTTCACCCTAAGTCTAGCTACATCCACGGAGTAGAGGAGTTCTCATTAATAGTGAAGGGTTTACACAATACATAAGTTCAAGCATAATCATCATTAATGATTTCTAATTATTAGTTTAAGTACAATAATGATATTCAGAATTAACTGTAAGAGAATGGTCTTCTTTTATAGTTGAGGAGAGTCTCCAGCTTTCGTTTGCTGTCGATGTGGGACTGTATGAGCTTTATTCTGACGTTGACATGTGTCATGCTGTGATTGGCCTCCTGGTTAGAGGGAAACTCTTGTGCTTCAGCAGGGGTACCTTAGCATGAACCCGTGGGTCCTTGAAGGTATGATGTTGACCGTGCTTGATAGTTTCGGGATTGGTCAAATATGGTACAAACAAACACCATCTTATCCTGATAAAAATCTTTCAAATTTGCAAGTTACATGTGCCATGCCAACAAATTCTCTCTGCTTTCTCTAGGACTGTAAATTTGGATTCGGGTTCACTTGCATTTTTGTGTTTCGGGAAGTGCTTTAAGTGTCTTTCCAATATTCACTTGCGTTTTTGCTTAGGAGTTCTTTCAAAAACGTTTTCGCCAACACACTTTCAATCATTTTTAAAAGTACTTCCAAATGAATCATACCGTACCCAATACAAAAAGACATAAGAAAGGAACACTTGTCCCAACGAATGTACGTATATATACATATGAGTATAATATGGGTGTGTGTGTGGCAGTTGCAAAACGATTCGCCACAGTAGGAGGACACGACATGGTCCGCAATGCGCACACACTCTCCAAGATTCTATTTGCTCTTTCTATAATTCTATATAAGTTCTATATAGTTTATATGCAGTTATGCTTTATGCGTGTGTGTTGTGGGTGAGCTGGTCTGGTGGCAAACCAAAGGCATGAACAAAACAAGAGGAGCAGGCAACATTCCTGGTACCAAGGTAAGGGGAAGCAAAACTTGATGGTCTAAAGAACCTTTTTGTCTCACCCAATATTCCTAGTTTACCACTTAGGAGTAGCTCACACTTGGGCCAATCAAATAAAGCCTATCCATGATTATTTGTGTGACCGTTGATGCATTATAAGACATATCTGTATCAATGACTAGAAATCGAATTATGGAATCAACCGTTAGAAGTCGGCAACTCGCACGTGTAATTGTCTATAACATCTCTTTAATGAGTTGTTACATTTGGCCTTACTAATTAACTGATGAGTGGTGATGACCAGAGTGCGAACGACTTTCAATCAGCTAAAAGTTTTCAACTCAAGCTTGCGACTGTCCGTAGCATTTATCTAGAACACTATTACGCTTGGCGTTTATCCAAAATGAACTGGTGAGTAGTAACTAACGCGCAAACAAATCTCAACTACTGATACATTGTATAATTCAAATGTATCATCAATTTTATAAGTCGTCGACTCGCACGCACATGCTATTGTTATTAGATTTGGCCTCGTCCATGATGAAGTGATGAGTAGTGGTGACCCATCTTTGTTTTGACAGCTTTATACATTGGTGGGGAGCACTTTATGTCGAAGGCACAGGAATAAGAAACAAAAGATCGTACAAAGGCTACAGTATGGCAAAGCAGCAGCATAGGTGCATAGGGAATGTCTCCTTAATTACGTGTCTCTTGTTTGTTTGCCTGCTTTCGACTTTTTCACAATTGTGTGCGACTCAACTCCTTAAAATAGGGTCGATGGAGATTAAAACAAATGAGGAAACATCTCTTTCACTTCCCATTATAAATTATAGTGCAAGAGATAGAGAGAGTAGTGGCCCATGAATTATGTGAAGCAGATGGGGAACACAACAATATTATGGTTTATTTTTAGCTATGCT
>JADOBS010302424.1:0-14121 GCA_015708375.1 Cydonia oblonga | reverse complement strand
GGGTTAATTTCAGTCTTCCAGATTTTCTCACCATTAGACGGGAAGGCTTAGGAGAGAAACAATGAAGACGGCCCAGGAACGAAACAGATTAATTGGCGAGCACATGCTTTTCCACTCTCCAAAATCCAAATCAATATCAACGACATGTCGTCAGTAGTGTTAAAAAGACAAACTTTCAAAAAAGCGCCGTTGCTGGGGATTGAACCCGGGTCACCTACGTGACAGGTGGCAATACTTACCACTATACTACAACCACATCGCTGGCAAAATTTGCATGTCCTTTACTCTGGTGGTGAAGTTGTGAAAGTTATGTGTGCCCTCATAACTATTCAAAATTTTGTTAAACCTTCCCCTCTCCTTGTCACCATAACAAAACCCATTCCCTTTTCCATTTCCCTCCTCTGTCTTGTCTTCTTCATTAGCCTTCTCTTCGCCAACACCAACATTCGTACAATCGGGGACCACTGTTGAAAAGCTAAGCCTTCAGACTGTGACGCGTTTGCAGCCGAAAATCCAAATCCGAGGAGATCACTGTTGACAAGCCAAGTCTTCAGGCCAATACCAGCCCAAATAAAAAGGACATGGTTTGCAAGCCCTTGCATTTTGCATACCTACTGGTTCATACAGCCTTGTTGTATACTGTGTGTACGCATTGTCACGTCATATAGCCATAGGTTACATGCATGTTGAAACGGGCATGGTAAAAAATTAGGGTGTCAATGATTAAATACACTCTTGTGTTGCTATCTACTAGAGGTGCAATTTGGTTTTGGTCAACCTGAATCTGTCAATGCCCAACTTGATTTGAAATCCGATCAGGCACTGTTAGAAATTAAGAAAAAAAAATCCGCTCATACCCAGTCCAACTTCAACCCTATCATTTATTAGGTTGGGTTGAGTTAGATTGATGTTTTTGAAACCCTATTTACAAGGAGATTCAAAATTCAAAAGATACATAACACAAAGCTACATATTACAAATATTGAAAAGATACATCCTATAAACAAGGAAGCCTAATCAGTGAGGAGTTCAAATATAAACAAACTGCTAGAAGTACGTTGGACTCCTCAAAGCACGGTGGAATTATCCTGAGGTTCACTTCGTCTAACAATCTTGCCCGCCCATGTTTACCATTTTGAACGCGAATTTTCTCATACACATATTACATATCCCACTTATCTTATATAAGAGTTATGTATAAGTTTGCATGGATGAAACATTTTTTTTTAACTATAAGGTAATCTACTATGATATACTGGGAGAAAAAATAAAACTCCTATATTAAAGAGTAAGGATACTGTATTGATAAACTGTCCTAACCAACGTATTATTCCTGATAAAGCCATGCAGCTCTGATACAATCTGGACGAAAATAGATGACTAAGCAACAGCAAAAGTAAATTAACAATTCCAACACGTACAACTTCCTAAAGAAAAATGCACATCTGGCAACTTAACTAAGCTAACAACGATTTGGGGTGAACCATAGTTCTAGTATGTAATAGGGCACGGGAATAACTGTCGGGAAAATTGAAATGTCTAATACTATTGTCTGACAAGGAAAACACGCCAAAATCGCGTCCGCTTGACGGTAATGCAGCATAAGGATAGTCAAAAGCAAAGTAGATGCAGTTTCTTTCAAGCTTCTCACCATGGGGATAATAACTGAGCTCATTATAGTTGGTAGATATAAATTTGTGGCTAGCCTTGCTCAAAAACAATATCCGATAACCAAGATCAAAAACCTGTACCCATCGTGAACCTCCATTGATACTATCGCGCTCCAGTTTGAACACTCGAAATCCTTCAGTCGTGGGTGGAGGGTTGTAATTACTACCCATGACATAAATCAGAGGACTGTCACATAGATCAGAAACTGTTGGAGAGCCAAAATCTACCTTATGAAAAATCATAAACAGCTCCATAGATGCATAATCTTTTGCTAGGTAAATGAAATCACGGCCATTGTAATCATGGATTATTTGTGTTGTAATTCCACACCATCTCGTAACATCAATAGAAGGAAGTGGGTAGGACGGAAGTGGGTAGGGATCAAGGGTAACCAAGTTAGCAACGCTGTAGCTGGCATCGTGGAATATGTCAAATACCAACACAAACTGGGATGCATGGCTTGTTGCGGCATATAATTTCCCGCCCATTATGACTATATCTTGAAAAAAGTTTACCCGCAGATCATCAATGGAGGTCCATGATTCATCGGTTAGCCTACAAAAAGCTATATGACCGTCACTGCAGAGTGCAGAGACTTGCCACAAAAGAGGGCTCCCGGCTCCTTCTTGTTGTTGGTACTGAAGAGGCGTCTAATTTCAGAATGGTAAATCCAGGTCCATTACTGCAGTGGCATGGAAGGGTGGATTTGGAAGACGGTAATATCACTCGGTCACCGGATATTGGATTGAAGAAGAAGAAGTTAATTTTAAACCTAGGATTCTCAGGATTCAGTAAGTATAATGACACGGGATTCATAAAACCCTCCGAACGCCACAAAGCACTGTCCATCATGATCAGCCATCCTTCAATTGACCCAACGCAATCCATCCTATTCATTGTACAATAAAATATGGGATCTGGCGATGGTCGTAGAAAATTATGAGCTTTCCAATCACTTGGACTTAAGACGGAATGATCTCTATTAGAAAAGGGATGAGAACATAGCATAAGCCATGGAACTTCATGGCGAGGTGACTGAACATTGCTCTTAATAACTACTCGCCAAGATTGGCATACTGCAGCACATCGACGGTAATCTGTTAGACATAGTCGTTGTAGAATCAATTGCATAATATCTTTCGGAAGTTGATTGGACCAGGGGCTACCGCTGCAGACCTGCTTGAATTTGGAGTGACAATACTTGTTTCTGTAGTTAAATCTGATCATTCTTCTTAATGTGGAGTTAATCATTCTGAGCTTGCGGGCAATAAAAGCTTGAGCGAGCAACAAACGCATTCTTATGCGGTAGTATGTCAATATAACTCGAAGAGGTCCCTGATTGAATATTAATGTTGCCACCAGAAAGAACACCCATACTCCTTCAGGGTACAGACCAGGCCTGTGGAACACGCAGAAATGTATTTATATTAGTTCCTCCTTGATCACCTTTGATCTCTCCAACAATTTAATTTTTGTTTAATCTGGAATATTTGTAATTTTTTTCTTTATGCCCGCATGGTATGAAATGTTCCCCAGTTCTACCCAAATTGAATTTGAAATCTCATATAGTTCATAGATATCAACAAAAAGGTAGTTTGTAGTTGATTACCCGTTTGCATAGATGTTGTCTTCGTCCATCAGTAGGCGCCCCATATCCTGCAAATTTTGAAGCAACCCTAATTAGGCTCTTCACTTTGAGTGTTTGTACTGAAGATGATGAATGAGTATACTTTTTATACCAATAAAAAAGCAGCAGGATATTTCGGATTTATAGCTCTTATCTCATTCTGTTTCCTTTGTTCGGCACTTATATATCATTTTGACTCTGACCCCTAAAAAAGAGTTAATGCAAATCATTTAGATAAGAGTAATGTTATTCATACCATGTTTTTATACAACATTTATATACTATCTTAGGTGACATCTGATGTAGATAGCCAAAATTTCAAAACCCAAGGAAATGAAGGAGAAAAACTCCTCGTATACCACAATCATCATTTAATTAAAGGAAAACTAATGAAAATGACTTGAAAACTTTGAGTTTTAAAGATAAGGACAAAATAAAGGGTAAAGTGAATAGTACCATGATTGACTTTTTAGTGTAAAAATGTGATTTTTCGTTAAAGTGAACAGTACTGCGAGTTTTTCGTTAAAACTCTCTTTAATTAACTAGTTTTTCTTAATTATTAGTCTATTAAATAATAAACTAAATTAAAAAATCTGATTAATTCAAATGATGTGGCTGTCCACATCAAATATCACCTAAGGTGGTATGAAAATGTGGTACAAAAATATGGTATGAATAGTACTACTAAAAAAAAAAAGGAATTTACAAATTGACGTTAACTATTGTCATAAGTTTATGTGTCTTCTTTTCCTTGTTCATGTTTGTCCTCCTGCCGTGTTACCCTCCTTTCAATAGAAATGTGTGTAAGCTCGGGGAAATGCAGAGGGTAACGCGGGAGAAAGATGAATGCTCAGAGAATGAAAGAAATGAATACTCATTTTGGTGCTTGCTTCTCTGAGTGTTCATTTTTTCCTCTTTCATTCTTTTTTGAGTATCCATCTTTCCCCCTTCGTTCTTCACCATCTTCAAAAAAATTTGAATGGCTTCCTCTTTTTCCGTTGAAAACATCCCAATTTTCTATTATTATTTAATGAAGGTTTTTCAACGAAGCACCAAAATGAGTGATGGAGGACTTGGATATAACAATGAACTTATATTTAAACCAGAAGAATTTGTAATTTTGGTGAAGTAAATGTACAACAACACGCTAAATTCTCGAAGACCAATTCTATTGATTTCAAATCTCAGGGACCAAAGTGAAGAATTATACAAATCTCAAGGACCATTTTGGCTAAAAAGCTTTTTCCATATTGCCCTCACACTTTTACACCCAACATCAAAGAAGAAGCAAAGGAAGACACAACTATGTTTTTGTCATGAACATCAAAACATGAATTTTGTTTTCACCTATGAATATCAAATGCAAAAAACATGAATAAATTTGATATTTCACAAGTGCGACATTTTGTGATCAAACATCAAATGAATATGAACAAATATGGATGAATAATAAATGTGTAGTTAATAATCACAAACATCAAATGAATATGAACGAATATGTATGAATAATATGAATAAGCTAAATGGTAGTTACTTTCATAAACAACCAACCATAACAGATTATGGGGTTAGGATTTCCTCCCATCACCTGCTCATAGTGATTTCGGTAGAATAAGGCAAAAACTACACACAAGAGCTGCCAATCATTATCCCCAATTGCTCAGCAATATTAAATTCACCAGTGACCAGCTTCGTTTTGGCCCGAAATACTATCAAAACAGATAGTATGCCCACACCCATGTCGGCAATTCCAAGGATAGTTGTAGGTTTGGTGATCCAAACAAATGAAATGAAAAGGGCAAAAAATGATGCAAGATCCAAAGGCAGTAGGAGCCACATTTTGGATTTCGATATTAACCTGTCCCAGGGGTCGAAAAGAACTAGGCAAGACCACCACATTCAATGGTTTTCTTATTTTCCTTGTCTCTGTTGTTGGTGTTGGACTGGTCGATGGGTACGCGTTATATCTCGTTGATAAATACAAACAAATTCTGGTACTTCGCCAACACCGAATTCACCTAGGCATAGTGGGAGACATTATAGACGTCTGCTTGCTAGGTCTGGGTCTATTCATTCAACAAGTGGATGAAAAATGTGGTTTTTGGTGTCTCTGGATACTTGGATCCTTTTTTGGATTGTTCATCTCTTTCATCTGGATTACGAAGCCAACTACCGTCCTGGGATTAGCAGACATGATAATTGGGATATTAGGAGTGTTACTCTAGTGTTTTTGGCAAAAACCAAGATCGGTACCGGTGGATTTACAGTTCTCCAACAGTTGTCTCCGATGATAACTAGCTCGTTGGCTATAGTGTTAGCATTGTTTTACAGGAATCATTACGAACAAGTGATGGGGGGCAATGTTAATCCCATCACTTGTTACGGCTGGTTGTCCGCTAGAGTCCGTGCAATTTGGAATTGGTTGTCCACTACAGTCCGTGCAATTTGGAACGCAGCTAATGGAAATGAAGCGAATGATGATAATGCTGTTTAGGGAAACAGTACGATGGAGGTCGATGATGGAGCACACCTGCCTTTTGATATTTTGTATGTTAGTTTGTAGATTGTTTTGTACAATAAACGAGTGAGTTTTGTATGATTCTATCACTTGAATGTGGTTGACAAACAATGAATCGATGGTTTGCAGATCAGATGAACGCTAATGCCAATACTTGAGCCCTTTATGTCTATCATTTTCAACCTCAATTTCATAAACCGCATTACTGCTACTGCTAACGCTAATTTCATCTTCAAGTTCAGAATTCGAATTATTATCACCGCCACCATTCTCCGGAAGAAGCTTAATTTCTTCATTACTGGCATGCTGATGCTAATTTCATTTTTGGGTTCAGAATTCCAATGATCGCCACCGGGATTCTCCGGAAGAACATTAATTTCTTCACTAATTTCAGATTCGACCATGGACGATTGGACCCATTGCCGTTCTACAAAATGCATAGCTCAAAACTCGTCCCTCTCAATTCATACGTGCGCTTACCCATCAAGCCCCCGACTTTAAGCCCTCTCTCGGAGTTCTCCAAGCACTTAACAAACTGCTGATCAGACCCATGACCAGCCAACACGCTCTCTCTCTAGCGATGGGCAGAAGGATCAAGAGCAAATACGAGAATCAGATACACATACCTTCTCCGATCACAGAACTTCTTCGCGTTAGACAACGCCGTGACGCATTTGCAGCCGAAAATCCGAATCTGAGGAGACCACCGTTGACAAGCTAAGTCTTCAGGCCAATACCAGCCCAAATAAAAAGGACATGGTTTGCAAGCCCTTGCATTTTACATACCTACTGGTTCCTACTGCCTTGTTGTATACTGTGTGTACGCAGTGTCACGTCATATAGCCATAGGTTACATGCACGTTGAAACGGGCATGGTAAAAAATTAGGGTGTCAATGATTAAATACACTCGTGTCGCTGTCTACTAGAGGTGCAATTTAGTTTTGGTCAACTTGAATCCGTCAATGCCCAACTTGATTTGAAATCGGATCAAACATGTTAGAATAAAGAAAAAAATCCGGTCATACCCAATCCAACTTCAACCAGATCATTTATTGGGTTAGGTTGAGTTAGGTTGATGTCTTGCCCACCCATGTTTACCATTTTGAGCCCGAATTCTCTCATACACATATTACATATCCCACTTATGTTATATAAGAGTCATGTATAAGTTTGCAAGGTTGAAACTTTTTTTAAACTATAGTGTAATCTACCATGATATATGGGGAGAAAAAATAAAACTCCGATATTAAAGATTAAGGATACAGTATTGAGCAACTGTCCGAGCCAACATATTATTCCTGATAAAGCTATGCATCTCTGATACAATCTGGACGAAAGTAGATGACTAAGCAACAGCAAAAGTAATTTAACAATTCCAACACGTACAACTTCCTGAAGAAAAAAAATCACATCCGGCAACTTAACTAACCTAACAACGATTTGGGGTGAACCATACAGTTCTAGTATGTAATAGGACACCGGAATAATTGTCGGGAAAATTGAAATGTCTAATACTATTGTTTGACAAGGAAAACACACCAAAATCGCGTCCGCTTGACGGTGATGCAGAATAAGGATAGTCAAAAGCAAAATAGATGCAGTTTCTTTCAAGCTTCTCACCATGGGGATAATAACTGAGCTCATTATAGTTGGTAGAGATAACTTTGTGGCTAGCCCTGCTAAAAAAAAATATCCGATCACCAAGATCAAAAACCTGTACCCATCGTGAACCTCCATTGATACTAATGATTGGCAGCTCCTTGTGTGTAGTTCTTGCCTTATTTTTCCGAAATCGTTATGAGCAGGTGATGGGAGGAAATCTTAATCCATAACATGTTATAGTTGGTTGTCTATAAAAGTCATTACTATTTCAACAGGTGCAGGGCGAATGCTAATGCTGCTAATCCCAGCAATAATGGAAGGAATGAAGAAGCAAGGGATGATGCTGGAAAATGCGAGGAGACCAATGATGGAAACAACAAGAAGAGATGCTGCTGTTTGATTTGTAGTTAATTTATTTCCTTGTGGAATATTTTATGATGTGGTTTTACTTTCTCTGTTTTGTTTGTTCTTCTAATATTATCTGTTCATTTGGAGAAATGAGTCCAAATTTTTAATACCAAAAACGTCATATCATATCAACAGCTAGAAATATAGCTTCTCAGGCCTGTGTGAATGGTCCCCAAATGCCTTCATTAAGTAAGACTGTAAGACCAAGTTCAATCCCAAATCAATGGCAAATTTTCAAGTTTTGTTCTTGAAGCATCAACTCAGCAGTCAACTTGATAGTGATCTGACTTACTGTGCCACCCTCTTTTCCTTATCACGTGGCTCAAACACGAGCTATTATTAATTTCACGATTGTTCTTCCCATTGATATTATGTACAAATATTAACTTCATGGTTGTTCTTTATCATAGCCTATACTTCTTTCTGTTTCCGTCAAGTAATGTGAGGTAAACGAAAACCATATAATATTGACTCCGTGATGAACTCGATGGCAGTAATTTCTCTTATGGGATTTGAAATTGAATTGGGCATGGACGAATTCAGGTTCATCCAAACCAAATTGCACCTCTAGTACGCAAAATGCAAGGGCTTGCAAGCCAGGGCCGTTTTACTTGGACTGGTATGGGCCTGAAAACTTAACTTGTAAACCGTTATTGGTCCTCCTCTTTGATTAGGTGGATAGTGCTGATTTGTAACTTAAGTTGTTCGAGATTTGCCCCGGTTATGTGTTCAATCATCTTTATTTCCAACAGATATGACTTGTATAAACAAATGTAGTAATAGTGAAATTAGTTAGAACATGATGCTTTCGTTTTTTATACCTAAGTTTGAATTCAAGTCCGAGTAATTTGTATTAAAAAGTATTTGAGGAAATCATATTTTATCCATACCATATTATAACACATCTCTATAGATGTGATGCTGATGACGTGTTCACTCACCTTCTAATCCTAACTCTAAAAATCAAAGCCTGTATAAAAGATCAAATATGGCCTTGACTTCAGGAAATTGTTCTACGCATGCATGCATTTACAATGCACTACAAAATGTTAAACTCTTTCCTTTTATACTTCTTAATTGTATTGCTTGATTATTCTTCGAGATTTCATTAATTATTCTTCGAGATTTCATTATCTGAAAACCAATAAAGAGCATCTAATAATTAATTAAAATTTATTTGGAGCGGTTGTCAAATTTGACAACTATCGTTGCTGTTAATCATGTCTTGACATATAAATTGGCATTTCTGTAGAAAAAAACACTAGTGTTATCTTTTTTACTGTTATTACTGTTGTGGACATTTTGACATCTTTATTAAAAATGCTCTTATGAGGAAAATGAGTAATGACGTTTTAATGCAGAATTGATCCCACATCAATCCAAAATTTTCAAACTAAGTTCTTTTTCTAAATACAAATTAAACACTTCATGTTTATAGTTTGTGGAAAATTTTCGAACAAAATCTCCAAAACTAGTAATAAAGTAAAATAGTACGGCATGACTATTATTTTCATTAACACATTCGCATGTACTTGCCGAGAAAGAGCGGGAAAGGTGAGCTCATCTGTAGGCCCCCCAATAATAACAGGATTACGTTACTCGACCAGTGACAAGTGTCCACGTTGTAAGTCTTCACTGCCTCAGCAGCCCTATAAATAATCGACGACCCCAACTCTTTTCATTTGTGTAGCGATTAAGGAAGCCAAGGTGGGGGAGCATCTGATCCAGGCAGTGGAGTCGTAGGTCGTCCCCAAAGTCACAAGGTTAGAGCTTTGAACCTGACCAGCTGAATTAATCTCACAATTAAGTATGTAATTTGTTTTAATTATGTATCCCTTTGATGTTCTTGTAGCTGAGTGTTTCAAACATTTGTTTGGTTAATGAGAAATTGCGAGCCAAGGTAAAGAGAATTTGAGAAAGATGAGATCTTTTGCAATTAGTAAGATTTTCAAACTCCAAGAAACGAGTTTCTTAGTAAATTAATTTGGGAATTTCGATGGATTTCGGCGATAGATTAGCTTAAAGAAGTTTGTTTAAATGATCAATTAATCTGTCCACGCGTTGCGGATTAATTTTGAGTGGATGCTCATAGTTTGATAGCTATCATCGTAAATAATTATTCACTTCTTATTTTATAACTTCATTTTCGCGAATTATTCCTGTTAATTCTTAGTTAAAAACTCTCTGATTGATTATTTGCTTTCCTAAATCATGTTATTGGTCCTGCTTGTTCCTTTGGCAGACTTGATTGAGTTGTCATGTATCCGCAATCTACTGCGCTGCCCGCTGATATCAGCTTACAGTGTACCGATGAGGAGATCTGTATGTCCTTTGAGAAAATACTGGACGGATCCCCGCTTCCTGGAAATGTGATTCGAGACGTAAATCTTTACCAATGCGCGCCCTCGAATTTACCCGGTTATTTTTCGTGCCTTTCAAATGGATGTAAATGGAATGAAGTTGATTAACTGAGTCATATTGGGATAATATCGATGTGGTTAGTAGTAATCTTCGACTCTGCTAGTCTGTCTCTCTAAAGCTTAACGGTATTATTCTTATGCAGATGGTTTTTGGTACTTCATTCGCTCGAGCGAGAGCAACCCTACAAATATTGGGCAGTGGAGAGCCAAAGGGGAGGCCAGTAGAATATTCTCAAACTCCTCCATCTATGGTTGGAGAGCTACTCTTGAATTCTATCAAGGCCAAGCCCCTCATGAAACTAAAACCAATTGGGTGATGCAAGAATACTGGATAACTCAGAAGAAATCGTCGGAAAGCAGCAAATTGAAGGTAATCGATTGGAGTCTGCCAATCATGTATATTACATTGCCTGATATGTTCTACATATTTTGTTTCTCTGCCCAAGCTGCCAGTTCACTGCCAGTTTGGTTGGATAAATGTGCAGGAAGTCGGGTCGCTTTGCAGAGTCTTTCTTGGGGATGATGAAACACCAAACTCCAATAAGCTTCAGGAATTGGTGAATTCTGATAGGGCTAGTCACTCAACACATTTAGTTGTTCCGCTTGTTGAGGATCGTGGTTCCACCAGCAAGCCTCGTGTTGAAAATGTACACTTGTTTGGAACAACATTATTTGCTACTAGCTTTTATGATGCATATATAGTTTGATCATTACTCCGATGGGATGTCGTGATTTCTTTGTTATATTGTAGGAGGCAAGCAATGATCGCGAAATGGGAACATTGGTAGTTACAGAACGGCTTCCAGTTCGAGATGATAATGTGCGAATTATGCACGAGAATGATTACCTTTCGAGAGGCGACTACTTGGAATTGCTGGATCTTGACACACCTGCATCTCATTCATTTAGTTCAGTTTCGAGTTGCTTGACAATGTCCTCGGACGAATGCTTCGATTCTCTGGCATTGTTGGAAGAACTGGAGCCTAAAAGTAAGCAAGAATTGATGACGAACAACAATGAGTTGGTCGTGTTTGCATCCTCTTCAGGTACATAAAAAAAAATAATGCTGCTTAATTTTGGTGAACAATAATAATCCTTCCATATGAAGAACCCTAAATTACTCAATTTTTGTTGTTAATAGGATCTTTCGACAAGTCTCGCGACGAAGAAAGAATCAGAAATGGTTCTCCGAATCCAGGTTCATCTGTTTGCGCCAAGATTGTCACAGAAAATAGTTCAAAAAATGTGAGCAGAAAACAAAAATCAGACGATAGGAATGAAGGGCCATCAAATTCTCAGAATGCTAATGTTGGTGGAACCAAAAAGCTTAAGAGGAAGAAGTATTTCTGCTTCATGCCGTTTTAGGTCATCTGTTTTCATTCTACACGTGTGTATTTATGTATATTAGCGAATTTGATTAGCAAATAATCAACATGTTTACACATACTTAAGACATTTTTTGTATTTGTTCAAATGAATCATTTTGGAAATTTTTTTGTAGAATCTAAAACCTTTTTCCTACTATTGTTTGCTTGATATGGGAATTCATCACATGTAGCCCAAAACCTAGATCTGCATAACCAAATCAAAGCATTCAAAATAGCAATTGGGCCCACCATTTTGTACTCTAATCTAATAGTATTCCTTCCTATTTATAAGTAAGAAGTAAGAGGTTCTATGTTCGATTTTAACCGAAAGATGAATTTAAACTACATCATTGCTAGCTCATTGTGAGGTGAAACCCAAGCCTCTCTCTTAGTGTAGATAATATTATTTGTTTAAAAAGTAAAAATAGCAATTGGGTCTAGATGTCGTTTTACCATAGTGATAAAAAGTAATCATACATGTGCACTCTAGTGGGAGTTCGATTTCAACTGATCTCCTTCTGCCTAAAAACTAACAATTTAATCACTAACTCTATCATTTGTATATAAAAAATAAATAAATAAAAGGCCTGTTTACTTAACCTGTTTTTACACAAAGGTGAGAAAATCTTATCTGAATACTGCTACTCTGTGCGAAAACAATAATATGTTTTTTATATTTAACGAAAATAGAATTTAAAATCTTTCACTTATAAATAAAGATGAATACCATTAGACTGTAGTATTAAACATTTAGAGTAATTGTTATTAACCACTTAATAAGATGCTACCCGCCTTCGTCATCTTTAGATTTTTTTTTACTTGTTTGTCTAAGTAACAAAATGCAATAAATACTAATTAGCCTGTTTTTTTTTATCCTAAACATGATTGTTTCATGTCTGTCTGTCTACCACCTCCATGTCCTTATAAAGTTCAAACTTTTACTATAAATAATTCCCAAGTCGTAACTAACTCAGCACCCACCCAACTTTAAAAAATATTATATATATAGAAAACTAGAAACAAGAACTGACCATTGACCTAATCTATATACTTTGTCACATATTTGTCCATGTGGTTGCCTAACTTTACCTGTGGAAGTCAGGCTTCCAAGTTAGGGAGCATCTAACATGCTTTTGAAATTGACGCCTCACCATTTGAAACAACTCCTGCTTAATTAAACTATGTTGTCTATCCTATTCCCTTCACACTCTAAAATTGATAGAAAAATAATGCGGATTTAGAAGTGCACACATCAACAACACACGTATATTAGACAATACAATGAGAGAAAGAGATAAAATGAAGCAATCCTTGACGCTCAAAGAGCAAAATTCAACAATAATATATTGCAACAGTCTTTTAAACCCTAGAGTTTTTTTTAACAAACGATATTATCTAGCATAAGAAAAATACTTAATTTCCTAAACCCTATAGTCTTAACAAGAAACAAAAATACATAAGAACAATACTTAGTTTCCTTGTTTAATAAGTCATTATGAAAAATAAAATAAATAACCTGATTTATTACAAATTAAGAAATAATCCCTAGATTTGACTCCCCTGATTCAAAAAGATCACTTGTCCTCGAGTCTAAACTCTTCAAACGGCTCCATCGTAATATTGAATAAGAATTATTCTTTAAAAAAAAAAAGAAAAAAAAAACAAATATTTGGAGAATCTTAAAATGCTTGAGCTTTCCAGTTTGACCGCCTATAGTTTCTTCGGTGGAACCTTCAATTATCCGCCAATATCTTGAAAACGTTCCAACTAAGCATGTCGACCCCAATCAAGTCAATATACTCAAAGGTCATATCAACAATTGGATACTGGAATATGACAATGATTATCAGCCTACAACCATTTAGAACATTATTATCAAGATTTTAAAAGACGTTAAGCACTAATTAGACAGTAAGTTATAACCTAGAATCTAGACAAAGCTTAAGCGGATTAACCAAATTTAGATAAACAAATTTTATATCATATTAAATAAGTGGTCTTATTAGCCCTGCATAACAATGCATAAGGAAAATACTTAATTTCCTTGCCTAATAAGTAAAGGCCTAATCAAATAAACAGTCCTCATAGTGATAAGGTAATCGGAAGATAGCCATCGTGGTAAAAAAAATATAGGATTTAAACCCTTGTGGTGAAGTCCGTTAGCAAATTTAGTCCAAATTGATTTTTCTGTTACAAGGATAAAAATGTATTTTAACGTAATAAGTATTTAACGAAAGCAAAATCGCAAAAATTCATCATCCCATCCCAACGGTAAAATTGACATGTAAGTTGTAACGAAAGAGAAAATCTTGACATTTTTGTGGAGAACTGTGTGGCGGGTGATCATGCCTCCAAAGATTCGGCATTTCCTTTGGTAATCATTGTGTTGATGCACAAAATCAGCGAGGACTTTGGTACAACAGAAAGTATCGAGTTTGTGACCTTCACTAGATTGTTCCGGTCACTGGTGCAGGTAAGTATGTAAATGGACAGAGACAGGGAAGCAA
>JADOBS010302423.1:0-14118 GCA_015708375.1 Cydonia oblonga | reverse complement strand
CCCCCCCCCCCCCCCCCCCCCCCCCCAACAATTTTATTAGAAACTAACAAGTGAAATAAAAAACTAAACGCTCAATTTTTTGGTATCATTTCATGCATGACTCAAGTTTTGTAAGATGTACATTTCATGTTACCAATAACGGAATGGAAGAATTTATTTTTTAATTAGTATCAGATTCAATCTCAACCATTGATTATAATTTTTAATGTAAATTAATAGATTAAAAATGAGTGTCACAATATATGTTAAAAATATGTCACTGGATTCTAATCCAATGTATCGTAATATGTCCTTAATATCGATATGTAGACAAGACATTAAGCTTCTTGATTCAGCTTCTTTCAAATGGGAGGGTGTCAATCATGCCATATCAAAAATGTGCTTCATCTAACTTGGTTGCATTGCAAGGATGTTATAATTGTGATGATTGGGGAAACATTTATATAACCAAATTTAATTATCTGATTTAGTACACTGTAACTCTTAACCTTCCGTGTTAATGATATGAAAATATATACAATTTTTTATCGGTTGCATCATTAACAGGAGATACCAAATATAAAAATATGTACAAATTTGTATCCGTTGCATCTTTTGACATGAAATACCAGAGTGACGAAAAGTGCCAGATTTATAGAATCCCAACAGGCAATATCATAAAAAGCTAGGCCTGGCCAAAGAATTTTTGAAGTTTCCGAAAGAAAAAAAAAAGGAATTTTTGAAGTTGGACCGGGCCGGACCTTTTCATGACGTGGCATCAGAGCTAGTATGCCAAATCAGCAAACATCTTGCTAGTTGGCACAAAATCACTGGTTCACTACGTGGCATAACCAGCAGTCAGCTAACGTGCACCCATCCTACTTCTCATCCGCCGTTTGTTTCCCGAGAAAATCCCCAAAAAAGAAAATTAAAAAAAAAAAAAAAAACCCGAAAATCACCACACCCGCTCTCTGTATGGCGGTCCGAGCCTCTGTGTCGCGGTTTCCGATCGACGCCGGGGCCCACGAGAGCTCAGGCATCCCATGGGGCGTTTCGGTGACGCCGTTCGCGACGAAGGACGAGAACGGCCAGTCGCCAGCGTACGGATCGGACGGCCAGCTGCTGCCGAGGTGCGAGAACTGCTGGGCGTATTTCAACACGTTCTGCGAGCTGGATCAGTGGTCGTGGAACTGTGCCCTGTGCGGAAACCCTCAGGGGCTTTCGTCTCAGGCCATTGCTCGATACTCGCACCCTCAGTCCTGCCCCGAAATGATGTCCTCGTTCGTAGATCTGGAGCTTCCTGGTTGGTCAATTTCCCACACTTTCTTATGATTTAATTTTCTGATTGATTGCTGAGAAACTGAACACAAAGTCGAATTAATTTATGTTTTTATTTTTATTTGTTTTCAGTGCTAATTTATGTTCCTTTTGTTATTTTCGCTCTGTTTATCGTGCAGTAGAAGAGTCGGATGAAGCAATGCAACCTCGCCCGGTTTACGTTGCGGTCATTGATTTGTCCTGTAAGTGGTTGAAGTATTGGTCATTCATTTGGAGGAAGTTGTAATGTATGTATTGGATGATTGCAGTTGATCACATTGGATAATGGCCATTCATATGTATAATTTGGGATAATTGTCCTCGAAATAAGGTTGATGATTTCTAGTCATGTCGTTGGGCCGTGTTGTTGTTGTTGACAATGAGAATTGGTATCCAATTAGGTTCTGTCCAACTCATTTCTCTGCTGTGTTTTGGATGCTGTAATTTCTCGTAATGGTTGATATGTGGCTTTAGTTGGGATAATGTATTCTAGGATATAGAAAGAACCAAAAAAGATTTTCTTTCGATTACTGTTACCTTTTCATGAATTAGAAAGGTGCTGTTCAGGTTTCGATACCGGTGAGGGTGTCAACTCTTGAACCATGTTTGGATCGCCACCATCTGGTTCATTTCGTTTTAAATTAATAATTATGTATTTCAAGATGCTTATTTTGGAGGGTATTATTTGAAAGAATCACATGACTGTATTTCCAAGGTCATACGTATGAACTTTGGAGAACTTAATTCGTACTTGAATCTTTGAGATTTAATGGCTTTACATGCGTTTTGTTTGCATCATTCTTCCATGCTTGCCACCTAAGCAAAAAATTCTCAAGCACTTTAATATAGATGATTAAAAAGCACTTATATTTGTAGGAGACCATTTGGAATTGACAAGGAACATTAATTTAAGTCTTCAAACATTGTAGTTGCATCTGGAATGGAAATGTAAGCACATTGTCGGCTATATTGACATTGTGGTCGATGTTGATAGTTTCAATGTTTTTGGTTGGGCTCCAGGGAGGAGGAGGAAATCCTTGGACTCCAGTCTTGTATAGGAAATATTTAGTTGTATCATATCTAATAAAATGTGTCCTTCACTTGGCTTTGAGTTCTTCAAAAATCAAAGCCTACAGATCTAGTTAAAGAGTTACGATATGAGAAAGATCTTCTGGCCATGTATCTTTTATGCTTCTAATCTGTGGATTCTCTACTTGATATGGTAATTTATTTTTAAATTGGTTATTTATTTTCAAATCAGTGACATTTATGTTTTGTGGATTTTACTTCAGCTTCAGAAGAATTTTTGGAACTTATTAAAAGTGCATTGCTGGCCTCCTTGGAAGGTTGGTTGATAATTGCTACTTGAAATAGATTTTATTTGTTTCATTTCTTCATGATGCTGTACTTGACAACTAAATTCTCTCATTCAATCTTCTTTTTGCAGCTCTTGGGCCCGGTTCTCTGTTTGGTGTTGCTACTTTTAGCCACAAATTAGGGTTGTATGATGTTCAAGGACCTATACCAGTCGTAAAGAATGTTTTCATTCCACCGGAAACAGATGGTACCCTACCAATTGAGCTTGAAGATGTCATGCCTTTGTTACAGTTTTTGGCTCCAGTATGTCAGCCACAGTGTTTAATGACTTTTATCTTCTTTTTGTGCAATATATTTCTCTGCACCCAAATTCACGGCGGTATATATATTTTTGGTTTGTTAGCTAAATTCAGTAACTTCCTTCCAGGTGGAAACTTGTAAGGACCGTATTGGATCTGCACTTGAAATGCTCAGACCAACAACTTCATGGGAGAGAACTACAGCAGCTGGTCAAGGAATTGATGGTGTTTTGATGGGAGGGCGAGGGTTTGGGGTGGCAATGGAAGCACTTTTGAACTACCTTGGATCTGAGTATGGAAGTATATTTGCATTAGGTGAGGAGATGAATTTCGTAAGCTAATAAAACTGTATATTTGGTCCAACAACTATACCTATGAGTAGTGTTTCAAAATCTTCTTCATATCATCAGACGATGTAAAATCATGACTTAGGCTGTTGTCTCCTCCTTTGAATGCAACTGCAGGTAGAGTCTTTGCATTTTTGTCTGGTCCTCCTGACTATGGAGCTGGGCAACTAGATACAAGACGATATGGTGAACAATATGCTAGTAAGGGAGAGGATGCGGACCGTGCATTGCTTCCTGAGCAGACACCATTCTACAGAGATCTGGTAGTTTAATCTTCTGTATCTTTGTTACTGTATGCTGGGGAGTTTTTTGGAAACGTAAGCATTGACATGTTTTACAGGCTGCTGTCGCTGTTCAAGCAGGTGTTTGCGTGGACATTTTTGCTGTTACAAATGAGTATACAGATTTGGCGTCTTTGAAGTTTCTAAGTGTAGACAGCGGAGGCTCATTGTATTTATATTCGAATACTGATGACTCAACTCTTCCTCAGGACATGTGAGTATACCTCGGAAAATACGGTGGTATTAGTTTGACAGCAGCCCAATCTGGCATGCTTCAAATCAAATTGAATAAGAGTCTTAATTTGGCATGCTTCAACCACGGACAACACAAACCGACAAGGCCCGCCTGTCTCTATGTGTAAATATTGCACAAAATGGGCCCTTAAAATGTTACAAATAGTTGTTTTTTCTTTTATGGTTTTTAAGCCAAAATAGTCCCTAAGATTTTCATAACTCCTCACTTTGGTCCCTAAGATTTGAAATCTATAGAATTAGTCCCCGAGTTTGTCTACCATCAATCATTTTGGTCATTCCATGAAAAATCTCCATTAAATAAGGCTAAAATGATAAAAATTCCCTCATTTTTTGTCAATTCATTTGGCTCATTGTTTATTAAATTGAGGGTATTTTCTTCATTTTGGTCTTTATTTAATATAAATTTTCATTGAAGGACCAAAATGATTGATTGTGGACAAACTCAGGAACCACTTCTATTGATTTCAAATCTTAGGGACCAAAGTGATGAGTTATGCAAATCTCAGGGACCATTTTGGCTAAAAAGCATTCTTTTTTGGTTGAAAGTAAGGTCATAAGCCTTGAGCCCATCAGGCCCCAAAATCCCAAAATGTCTCTCAAACTCTTCCCCATATTTCTCATTCGGGTAATGCTAGGGAGACTAAAGTTGTAAATTAAAAGATGTGGAAGTTGATGATTGGATTATTACTTAAGTGTTGATACACATGCTTATTTCTATTGGTGACATATCATTTAGTTTGCAAATTTTGTCTACAAATTTAGTCTCCCTAGCATTATCCTTTCTCATGTTAACATACCTCAGAAAATACTGTGGTATTATTTTGACTTGCATACATGTATGACACATTGGGTTTTAAATGTTATGAATAATTTGATGGATGACTTATGTTTATTATTTATATAAGTAAACATGTTTTATCAATACATTTAATACAGTGGCTTTCTTCATCCATAAAATAAATGACAAACAATATAGATTTTCATCAATTCTTAATATTGTAGAGAGTAGTAGTTCGAATTTCTAGGTTATGATGATTGTCCTATGCATTATTTGTAGGTACCGAATGCTAAGTCGGCCATATGCTTTTGGTTGTGTACTGCGATTGAGGACCTCATCTGAATTCAAAACTGGCCACTCTGTGAGTGTCTTGTCGTTTCATTTTAGAGTTACAATTTTATCATTTTCTTATTGTATATCGGTTGTTTATTTTGCAGTATGGTCATTTCTTTCCGGATCCACAGTATGAGAGTGTTCAACACATTATCTGTTGTGATTCTTATGCGACATATGCTTATGACTTTGAGTTTGAAGACACCAAGGGATTTGCAAAGTAAGTATATTCCTCAGATGGCCATCAGGGCATCTTTATTTTGGCTAAACACAAATGATTCTTGATAGCTTTCATTTGACTTTGAGTTTCACGATACCAAGGATCCTCGGTGGTGTTTGTTTATGGCTAATTATTCTAATATTGAAATCCCTAACTTGAAACTCATACTTTCTCTTCCTATTCAAGTTACTATTTTCTTTTTACTAAAGTTGTAGCATGGTCCACGAATTCTAGTTTCTTGGTCTGCTTACCGTAAAGATCTCTGAAAACACATATTTCCCCAAACTACAGCCCACCTCCATCATTTGTGGGGGAGAGTTTTACTAATTGATCAGTGCTTTGCATGCCAAACTTTCCAGTTCCCTACCTCAAATTTTCTTTTAGTTAAAGATCGTTGTTAGTTACTATGTCAAGTATTCTAGATTTTTCTGGTGTTCGTGATCAATTAAGTTTTGAGAGAACATGAAGCAATTACAAAATATGGGCACCCTGAAATTTGGTCTGTAAAATTTTAATATTTCATTACAACCAATGAAATATTTCTAGAGAAACTTGAATAAATAAGTATGGGGAAGCAATATTCCTCCCTCCTGCTGCTGCTTTCCTCAATTGCTCAATTGACTCAAAATCCACAAATTATAGCCAATTAAATATTTCTAAAGGGATTTCAGTAAATGAGCTTTTTCTTTTTGTGAAAAAAAGAGAGTAAAAGATCTCCTTCCTCCTGCTGCTGTTCTCCTCCTGCCATGCTCCTCCCCAATCCATAAATTATAACCAATTAGTAAATGAGCTTTTTCTTTTTGTGAAAAAAGAGAGTATAAGATCCCTTCCCTCCTGCTGCCATGCTCCCTCCCCTCCTTCTCTCCTGCTGCATTCCACACTCCTCCCCCTCCTCCTGCCGTGCTCCTCCCCCATTCTCTCTTACGAAGCTGGCTGTCTTTACTCCCTCTTCCTTTTGATTTTTTATTGTTTAGTTTTTCTTTTAACTTGAAGTGAATGAAAAGTAATTTTAAGTGTGGTGACTAAATTCATTATTTAAAAGCTGGAAATGGGTATTCAGAAAAAATTCTGGCATGTCCATAAAGATACCCCAAAGAAACTAATTCTCCTCCCTTTACTTCCGGTGAAAGATTAATTATCAATCAGCTTGGCAACCATTAACGCAATACAGCTTAATCATATATAGAAGAGTGAATGCTACTTTCAAATACTATGAATTTTACCAATCATCTGTTGCACGTTGTAGCTCTTAATTATTGGCCAGAATATTACTGAATGCTATCATTTATGGATATAAATCCCTATGCTTGTGTGATGTGCATTCTAATCCAATCCTGGGTTCACTATTGTATTTTGCAGACATGGATCAGAGCCTCCTATTATACAGATTGCATTTCAATACACTGTTGTACTGCCTCCTATGGAGCTCTCTGATTCAACATCTGTGTCCTCAAGTAGGTATGGTTAGTTTTACAGACAGCCTATGTTCTTAAATTTGTAATCATCTTACTACCACAGAAGTTATCTTACTTTTTTTATTCTCTTTTTAATTCAACATTATGTTGCATTTTGTCTATACTTACATTGAATTTGATGTCAAATAGTTATTTAACCTAAGTGTGTTTATAGAACTTAGAAGTTGCTTCTCTCATGCTTGCATCTGATTGATGCCAATTTTCAATAATTGAGCCTTTTCATCTAATATTTATTTTCTCCCGTCCATAATTTTTTTCTTTGTGTGTTGCCACTGCCAACTTGCAATTATGATCACTTTTTGAAATCTGACATTTAATATCTACTTTTGGCTGAGCCTGCTAATTTTTTGGTAGAGGCAAGTATTCCCTTAAACGACGACTAAGGATCCGAACATTACAATGTGGAGTTGCCCAAAATATGAATGAACTCTACGACAGTGTTGATCCTGAAGTAATCCTGTCACTGCTTGTTCACAAGGTATACGGCACCAGTTCTGTGCCTTAGATTGTCATATTGTCTTTTATATGATTACTAATATATTACTGCTTGGCGTGAAATAACTTGATGTTGGGTTCAGTTTGCTTAACCTTTGCTCTAATGTGTTGTTAATTCCATAAACTTAAACTGTATGGTTAATAGAATTCAGTTTGCTTAACCTTTGCTCTAATGTGTTGTTAATTCCATAAACTTAAACTGTATGGTTAATAGAATTCTCAATGGAGAAAGAGATAAATATTTGGGTGATAGAGTAACACACACTTCAAAAAATTTGGGCATGTTGTGGAATAGGACTCTCGAGCATTATTATTGAAGCATCTAGAAACTACTAAAAGTTAAAAAATTCTTTGTTCTTATCACTTAGCATTTCTCACCAGCAGTTGTTTTTGTCCTATAGGTTATACTAGCCTCTTTGGAGCAAGGAGTCCGGGAAGGCAGAATATTGCTTCATGATTGGCTTGTGATCCTAACAGCTCAATACAATGAAGCGTATAAACTAATTCAATACAAGAATGGAAGTGCAGGAACTGCTCAGATTGATGTTGCATTCACACAATGTCCAGAACTGCAGTCTTTGCCCCGCTTGGTTTTTGCATTGCTTCGAAATCCTCTGCTCCGTTTTCATGAAGAAGGTGTTCATCCGGACTACCGAATCTACCTGCAGTGCCTTTTCAGGTATTTGATGCACGTACTGATGTTACTAAAATGTTTTCAAGGATTTTGTTACTGGGTTTGAACTATAAGATTAAGTTATGGAATATGGTTTTCTTTTTCGCATCTTATGCATCATCATATTCTTATGGCTATTTTGTGTGACAGGACAATGTCTATTGTCTGAAAAACAAACAAAAGTTGTTTTTTATTATTTGATTCCCCGTCTTGTCTTATTTATTTCGTGTTCAAAGAAGATTGAAATTCTTCCTGCGGTACATATATATTACTGCATATGATGCTTGAAAACTTACTTGTTCTCTTCTCACTTCTGACGAAGCATAAACTTTACAATTTTCTTTTGTGGAAACTTTGTGCAGTGCACTGGAACCAAGTTCACTTCATCGTGCCGTGTATCCAGTGCTGACCTCCTATTCTACTCCGGACAAACAAGCATACCCACGCCATTCACTGAGTCGTGCAGCACTGATTACCAGTGGTAGTCCTATATTTTTCCTTGATGCATTTACGGCTCTGATTGTGTTCTATTCCTCAACGGCAGACCCTTCACTTCCTTTTCCTCCACCTCATGATTGTAAGTTACATATCATTTCCAGAAGCTTCTTAGCATATAGGTGGTTATCAAATTTGAAGGAATCTGGCAGTGCTTTTCTTATGACGTAAGACGTGTATTAGGTTTGTTGCGGACTGTGATCAACAATTTGAAGAAAGAGAGATGCATCACCCCCAAACTCATATTTATCAGAGGAGGGCAGGACGATGCCACAGCTTTCGAGAATTATCTTATTGAGGAACAGGATGTTGATGGAAGCGGTATAACGAGCGTTATGGGTTTTGTTTCCTTTCTGGAGGATGTTACGCAGAGTGTGCTAGAATACATGAAGTCTGGTATCTGAATTTAATCACAAGGTACAGGAAGGGGGTGCTTAAATCACAGAAAGTTGTTGGTACCGAGTCTACTGACAGCTCGTTTAAAGCTCTGTCTGGCAATCGAAATTGAGAGTGTTTATTCTGCTGGTCGAACCAACTGTAGCGAGGGTTTCTAATTCTCTTTTATTCGAGGGCACCGTGCGTGGTACAAATTATTCAGAAATCACATTTACCTAGTTGTTGCAAAAGATAGTTGCAGGCAGATAAGGGCTCAACATTTTCTGGTCAAATCATGAAAATATGAGTGGTAAAAGTTGCTTTTGCGTTTTCCATTGCTTGGATTTAGAACCATGTAGTTTTCGTGAAAGTTTTGTTATACATTTCCTTAATCCTCAAGTGGTGAAAAGTTGAATGCTATGTTCATTCCTTGTGGAACAATTTTAACCGTTTTCATTGAAAAAGTGCTTTAGCCAATGCGATGAACACTAAGAGGAAATATTTTTCGACTTTTCTCTCCCGAAGGGTGAGAGTTTCTCTCTGCGTGAGAGGTCTTCTCACTGGGTTGTGAGTGATAAAATTTCCGACGAATCTCTTGGTCGGCGGCCCTTGCAGTGGTCAGGGTTTAGCGGCAACTCCCTTTTCTTTGTTATTTTTGTTCTTTTCTTCCCTTCTTTTTTTATCTGTGTTTCTCCTGTTTTCCCGTTAGTTTTTCACTACCATCCCATCCCCTTACGCCTTCGATCGGTAAGCCCCAAATTCCAACCTTCCTCTTCATCTTCTTCCTGCTGTTTTTTCACCTACATGGTTCTAATCAAATCCATCTTCTATCTATCCCATTTGGCTTTGTCTTCCTTTACTCCCACAAATTTCCAGATCTGTAATTGCTTCCTCTTTCCATTTTTTGCGGGTTAATCGGATGGTGCGTAGAGCTCCGGCTTGGGTGTTTACACTACCACCATCCACGTGTCTGCCATTCTCGGCGTTGTTGCTTGTGGGATTTTCCACTGGCTTCTTTTCCTTGGTGGTGGTGATTTGAATATCTGTGGTTATTGTTGCAGGTAGGTGGAGTCTTCTTCTTTTCGTTTCTTGGGCTTTGCCTTGTTGGATCTTCAGCGTCTGCAAGGGAAGCTGGTTCGTTGTTGATGGTTGGCGCTCCGGCGGCGATCGAGGAAACCGGCTACTTGGTTTTTTTGGTTTTGTGTTTTTATGTTTTGGGCCTCAAAGCTTGTGTTGGGCTCTTTTTTGTGTTGCTATGGAGGCTTATATCTTTGTTTTGTGGTTTTATTGTAAGTGGGCCTCCATCCATGTATATGTGTGTGCTTGGTAATAATAATTAAGGAAAATTAATGAAAAGGGTTTGAAAAGTTTTAGTTTTAATAAAAAATCATGTTATAAGTTTTGTTTAATAAAAAATCATGTTATAAGTTTTGTTTAATAAAAAATCATGTTATAAGTTAATTCATTGTTTCTGGATTTTGGCTCTTTTCGATGGACACTGTTTCTGGAATGTAAAAATAAACTGTTGCTGGAATTTAAGTCATTGTTTCTGGAATCTAAGTCACTGTTTCTGGAATTTAAGTCATTGCATTGTTAGTTTATTTCCAGCGACAGTGTTAGTTTTCCAGAGACAGTGTTAGTTTTTCCAGAGACAGTGTTATTTTTCCAGCAACAGTGTTAGTTTTTCCAGCGACAATGTTAGTTTTTTTGCAGAGACAGTATTATGTTTTTCCAGCAACAGTGTTAATGTTCATTTTCTTTCCAGATACAATGTTTGTTTGTGCACGGTCCAAAGGGCTTGGTGTGGTTGCTGCTCGCCAGAGCTAAACGGAAGGGAAGACCGGATTTTGGCTGGAAAGTTGGACAAACTTTAAACGCTCATAACTTTGTCAATACTCAACAAAATCAAGTGATTCAAAAACGAAAATCATAGTGCTCAAAGAGACAAAGAGAATGGTATCTTTCACGATAGCTAACTCATTGTGATTTGGCCGAAAAACGCCTCGAAAGCCTCGGAGGTCGTCGGAAACTGGGTTGGACAAACTTTAAACGCTCATAACTTTGTCAATACTCAACGAAATCGAGTGATTCGAAAACGAAAATCATAGTTCTCGAAGAGATGAAGAGAATGGTATCTTGCACGATAGCTAACTCATTGTGGTTTGGCCGAAAAAGGACTCGAAAGCCTCCGAGGTCGCTGGAAACTGGGTTGGACAAACTTTAAACGCTCATAACTTTGTCAATACTCAATGAAATCGAGTGATTCATAAACGCATAGTTCTCGAAGAGACGAAGAGAAAGGTACCTTGAATGATAGCTAACTCATTGTGGTTTGGCCGAAAAACACCTCGAAAGTCTCGGAGGTCGCCGGAAACTGGGTTGGACAAACTTTAAACGCTCGTAACTTTGTCAATACTCAACGAAATCGAGTGATTCAAAAACGAAAATCGTAGTTCTCGAAGAGACGAAGAGAATGGTACCTTGTACGATTAATGAATCATTGTGGTTTAGCCGGAAAATGCCTCGAAAGTCTCGGAGGTCGCCGGAAACTGTGTAAGATTCAAATGGATATAACTTCTTCAATACTCAACGAAATAGGGTGATTCAAAGTGGAAAGTTGCAATACTCAGTGAGACGAGGAGGAGGAGGAGGAGGAGGATGAGGGCCGAAGGAGAGCCCATGAGTGACTGGCTGGTGGTCGAGCTATCTGTTGGTTTGGTGGGTTTTACCTTGTTCTAGGATGGTCTTTGGTTAGAAAAAGTTATAAGATGGTTTTTGGTTAAAATAAACTTAGTTCAAGCCCTTTTTATTAAAGCTCCCTAATAATTATCTTTGATTAAAAATAAACAATAAAAAAAAACACTAGCAGGAATTGGAAAATTGCATGACTCAGAAAACTGTTGAATGTTCAATGATCGGAGAACCTGCTTTTTGACAATCAATTTGCCACTTTATTGTGGCTCGTATATAGATTATGTTTGCGAAGGATTAGATTAAATTTAAAACTATTAAAATAAGTTTATATGTAGCTAATAAATGAACGAATATAGTCCTGCAAAGAAGCATTACAGTAATTACTATTTAATCTAATTGTCATATGATTTTGATTTTTTGGGTGAGAGGATCTTTGGATGATTTGTGATGTTAATTAATTTTTGGTCTATATATTATAATGAAACGTTTGTTAAAAAGCCATCTCCAATCATGAAGAGTTAATAAAAGACATGAGCACAATTTAGCTCTCAAAAATGTAATTTTTAAGGAATAGTAACGGGCAATTTTTACCATTCGCACTCCAACTAATAAAAGACATGAGCACAATTTGGTTTCACATGGTAGTCTATGTGTAGATCTCTCACGTTGGCTAGAGAAAGAGAAATTTAAGAGTTTAAATATTATAATCCCACTTCAATTAATACCAAGGCAACAATTGGTCTTTTACCACAGTGGTGGAAATGTGTTGAACCTTTGCATGACGACATTCAAACTCCGTCGGTGACTAATCAAACATCTGATCTAACAAAATCTATCGTTTGACAAAACAAAAAAAAAAATTAATACAAAGGCCTTTTGTGATAAAACCCCATGCATGTTGACCTGTGTAGATGGTAATTAATAAGTTGGGGACAATATTGGTATTGTTAGAATTGAAGTTGACTTTTGACCCGTCTCTCTAATAATTTGACATGGTATCAAGGCCAGGAAGTGGGCCTGTATACCCATGTGATGGGTGGATCCCCTTGACCCTACTCGATGATGGTGGATCCCTTTGACCCATTGTTGTGTGAGTCCCTTTGGCTCCACATGGTTGTCGATGTGTGCATCTTCCCCCATGTGTCCCACTAATTAGGTTCCACTTCAGAGAGTGTTGGACATCCCACATCAGCTAGAGAAAGAAGAGTTAAATATCATAAATACACCAACTAACACCGATGCATTTTGTGATAAAACCCCACATCTGTCGAATTGTGCAAGCGGTAATTAACAAATTGGGGACAATATTGGTGTTGTTGGAAGTAGGCTTCTTGCCCATCTCCCTGATAGTTTGACAGGCCTATATACCATTTGGGTTGATGTCCACTGTATGTAAACACATTGAGTTGTGAAGTCTCATTTGTATCTTCTCATTTTTTAGAGCTGGTCAACCTACATATACAAAATCTTTATCCATTGGCTGTTTGAGATTTGTTGGAAAATCTCTAATTGACAAGAAAACCAAAAACAAAAAAACAAAAAAAAAAAACATTATATGTATTTATGATGTATCAAAATAATTTAGAACTTTTTTTGTATAGGTCAACAAATAATTTAACACTTTCCCAAATTACATGGGATAACCTGCATATGAAGCCCTATGCGCCCCTCTTTATGCTAATGGATGCAGGGCTCATATCTTAATCAGGCTCTCCGTGCATGCATATGTGTGTGCATGCATCCATATCCGTTTCCTAGTTAAGAAAGAAAGAAAGAAAGAAATCATCAAAGGCCTGCATGCGGTAAGTTGCTGCACAATTTCTCTTATTTTTCCGAGAAACACAAACAAGGGATTGATCGGTAGGTAAGACCGATGGACCATTTACAAATCAGAAATACGTGTTTGCGATCAGAAGGGAGGTGCCTGCCGAGGAAGAAGAACAACAAATAAGAAATTAGGCATGTTAATGGCACACGAAATCCAGTATGTAGTTTCCTATCTGCAACAATGAGAAATGGAAACGTACGGCTTGTAGAACCACGTTTTTGTGTATATACATAAATGGTCAACACGTTTTGACATTAACCGTGCAATTTCAACTTAAATATCATAGCAAATTAATCCTTGTAGCTCCACAGGAATGGGTGGCATGATGAGTTGAATGTTGAAGCCCCACCACAACCTCCAGCGTTACCCAGTTCAAAATACGCACTCAGGGTGGCTTCCCGGTGAGTTCTAACTTCAAACTCTTTAACTAAACGTTACATATGTATCTTCAAATATTAATAAACCAAGTTATTAATTTGACTTTTCAACTATAAGGTATTTCAGCTTAAAATTTAGTAATTTAACTAAACAATTGCTACACTTGCCATAATTTTCATAACACATTCGTACCACTTCTTTAAGAGCAAGTCCACCGGAGGACTTTTTGCCCAGCACCCAGTCAAAAAAACTCACTGAAGGTTTGTCCATTGTCTCCAGCCCAGAAAATTGCCTGGCATCCAGCCCAAGCCAGGCAACAGCCCAGCCCATTCTTGACAGACCCAAGAGCTAGCCTATTTGGCTGGCGCGTGCAACAAACGCGCGCCTGGGCTCGAGTAGCAGACAGCAAGTCTGCGTAGTGTCAGCCCACTTGGGCTTCATCGACGTGGCTATCTGAGAGCCGTTGGATTTCCAACGGCTAGTTTTTCTAGACCGTTGGATTTCCAACGGTTAAAAAATTTTAAATTTCACTTTTAAACTGGACCGTCCGATCAAAGATCAACGGTCCAGATTAATTAA
>JADOBS010302422.1:0-14114 GCA_015708375.1 Cydonia oblonga | reverse complement strand
TGGACAATGTTCCTAGTTTTTAGCTGATGTTCCATGTTTCTTGCTCTTTCCTTATCTTCTTTGTCTTGAATTTGTTTCTCCAGATTTGTAGCATATTCCTAGCCTCTTGAACTTCAAAAACGTCCATTCCTTGTGTGTCACATGCATGCTATCCATTTCATCCCAAAAGTGCTCCAAAATGCACCAAAATACATTTTCTTGCCAACTTTGCCAATTGGACCTACAAACACACGAAAGTAGCTTAAAACACTATAATAAACATAAACTAAGTAAATGCAAGGAAACAAGCCAACTAAGTCGCATAAATATGCTCCTATCAATTAGTATTTTCATATCAGTTTTTAGTTATAATTATCATAAACTTAAAAAAGTGGTTATAGTTCTATATGGGGTTTAAATTTTTGTTATTTTTTTTCAAATTTCCCAACACATACTTATTACACGTCACATTTGCTTTTTCAATTAGAATTTTTCTTAATCCACCCCACATAGATTCCCATATACCCTCAGACCCACTCTTAACATACACCCCACATTTTCTACGTACATGCTACACTTTTCAATTCTTAGGTGCAAATACATATTTTATTTTTATTTTTACATCCGACATACTTCACATCTTCGAATTATAAGATGGTTTCATTGTTGTTTCTCCTCCCTTTCAAAGAATGAAGATTGAATTCATAATTGACGAATTTTTTTTTTTTTTGAAAACCTCATGAAGATGTCTATTTCATGTTCCATTTGTCAATTTTTTTTTTTTTTTAAATCTTGTGAAGATAAAATAAAAGAGTCTCACATTGATGAAATGAGAAACCTTGTAAGGATTTATAAGAGATTGAGCTACTCCTCATATTGCCAATTGGTTTTATAGTGGAATTCCAATTTCTTTATAGTATCATAGTAGGTTGGCTCACGTGTGAAGCCCAAAGCCCACACGTGCTCCACGTCACTCAATTCGTGTTGCTCATGTGTTTGACTTGAAATTCGTCACACGTAAGAGTGGCGATTGTGAATGTGAAAATAAAAAAAGTACTATATCGATGAAAAAAGAAACCTTACAAGAATTTATACAAGATTGAACTTATTTATTAGGATTTATGAGTCATTTGGATTTTTTTTAAAGTCTTATGAGGTCGAAACCATCGTTGCATATGAGGATGAGATGCTATTATTCTAATAAAAAAACCGTCAAAGAAATCGAAAACTAGTGATGGGTGGGAGTGGTACGCAGTACGGTGAAAAAACGTGGCTACTGTCGGGAGAGGGGATGATGGCATATGACGTGGCAAAATGATGGGATGGGTGGAATCCGGAACGCCGCATACGAGAGAGGCGGTGCTTTTAACCTTTAGGAATAATGATGGGCCCGTTTCTCACCATCAGATTCCCTCCCTTGTCTTCTTCCTTTAATTCCAATTTTCTTTTCCTTTTTCTTTTATTTCTTTCAACCTTGTTCTTCCTAGCCTTTCACAACTCTCCAGTCTCCACTCTAAAAAATATCGGCTAATACCATGGAGACTAATTTTTTAAAATTAAATTTGTAAATCAAATAATGTGGTTGTAGATGATTGAACTATTAATTAAGTGTCGATTAAGATGTCTGTTTCTTACTGGTGACACATAATTTAATTTGCAATTTGACTTAAAAAAGTGATCTGTTCCCTTGTGGTTTATTTGTTCTTAGCTAGTCCTGTTTCTTTCTTTATTTATTTATTTATTTTTATTTTTTTCTTCTTCTGAGAGTAAAATATTCTGCTAAGTTTTATCATCGAATGATGTGTTTGTATGCATACGTATTTGAATAAATGGCATACTAACACACCATTTGGTGAAATAATTTAATTTGTGTAACATCATCACTCTATAAAATAAGTGTCTATAGCTCATTTACTGCATTATATTGGATAGATCATTATGAATTTTGCAAATTAAAATCTTTGTGACATTAACATGACTTTAATGACTCGTATAACTTAGACACAAATCTTATGAACCGGCATAATTTTCTAAAAGCCCTGCTACGTATGAATGTTAAAACAAGGGTTGAGCCGTCGAAGTGGGGCGATTTGATGATGAAAGTGGACTAGGTAGGTTAGGTTGTTTTCAAAAAATTTGGCGATTTAGGAAAAGGAAGAAATCGAACACAAGATATTAGAAGTAAAATCCATAACAAAAGCCATTTTGTTGGATATGTTAATGAGTATGTCAGAAGGTGGATAGCTAGCTAGCTACCCAAATTTGTAATCACATTACGAGTTTAATGAACTGGTTAATACACGCATTAGTGGACAGGCCCATATTGGTTACCAACCAAGAAAGCCAAAAGTCAATGCTTGGGAGATTGATTCGAAATAAAATTAATGCCTTGGATTTGGACTCATATTGTCCCTCCACTCGCATCTACTCGCTTGCAAATGATACCAAGTTTGAGAGCTTTATCATAAAATGTCTCGAGTATAATTAGAAGTAAAATCAATCAAGATAAGTCATTTGATTTAGTCAATTTTCTAATGTTGAATTCTCCAACATAATGTGAGTGAATAGCCTTCTTTCAGACCACATTTATGAATATAGACGTGATTTTCACACCCCCCAATAACTTCTCTCCTTTTAATGTTTTGCAATCAGACCGAATAAATCAAATGAAATTAACCAACATTAATTAACAATGATGTGTGAGAAGCTAAAAATGTGTGTTTATTATTTCCCTAATGTACATGCTATCTTTCTTTTTTGACAAATGTTAGGATATGTGGGTTATCGAACATGATACCTCTTCCAACCAAGTGATGACAACTACCACTAAACTAAAAGCTAGTTGATGTAGGAGACCTTTAAGAGAAGGGATTCCCTTTTATTTTCAAAATGGGAATTAGTTGTGGAGCCCACATCACATCGAACTTCAACGATCCGAACCGTCTTTTTTTCAAGTTGCACCTCATCATCATTGCAAAATATTAACCAAATCGGAAATACGCTATGCACACATAAGCAGGAACACTTTAAAAAGGGCGAAATAACCGAAAAGTTTGGGCTGTAAACATATGAAAAGAACCTGTGAGGGGCATCATTGTAAGCAAGAACCAAGTTTTAACAAAATTTGTATTTCCATTGCTTGAAGAAGTTAGGAGCATGAAAACTACAAAACTACAGAAAGGATAACAACTAGTCCAAAAATGACCTTTCAATTGGGCTCAAAAGTATTTACACTTCGGCGTCAATCTGTCCCATCTTGATGAAAATGAGTAGTCAGAACATCTGAGACTGAGAAAGCCATGAAAGAGTCGACCTCGAAAAGTTCTTTTAGCTTTATCATCACAAACGGTTCTCCGCTTATCAGTCGGATCCTTCAAGGCGAGAAAAACAGCCAAAAAGGCAGGCGTGAGATAAAAAGTCAGCACCAAGATATAGTGGGACTCTAAACAAAGGCAATACAATATAGAAGAGTCACTAAAGTGTCTCCATTAACAAGACTTAATATGTCCTCTACATATTTCTACCCCCGTTGAACTTCAAGCAACTGGAAAAAAGGTGGAATAGCGATAGGCAAAAATGTTAACGAGCTCTATCATGATCTGAAAGTGTTGGACTCACAACGATTAGATGACAGATCCAATACTACTAGGCATGACATCGATTTTGGATTCTAAAACCTGGAGGAACATGATACTGATATTTGACCAAATAGACAACTGTGATGTGATGATACCCTTGTGCAAGGGTACTAATAAATAGTATTACAACTATCAGAACAAGAAAAAAAATGGGACGGATAAAGATAATCGACAACGCCAACAAATGGATACCTGTGTTTTGAGGTTTGACCTTTAGGGAGTTTAAAAGCTGACAATGGGACAAGAGTCGAGGGTTACATGACTCATTAAGCTGAAGAATGACTTCTAAATAGATATTTCATCCTCACACCTCAGCCTAACTCGACATTCATAATTTTCATTCACCAGATCACAGTAACCGTGCATTATACTTGGCCTTCGCATATCTTGGTATTAATTATGAAATGACAATGCCTCTGTACAACCTCAATGACAATGAACTATGTTTCAGGAACAAAATTGCAAGATAAATGCTAGAAATATTAGCATAGGTAAGAGGGGTAAGCTAGAGTACATACTACACACAAAAACCCACTAAGTGAACTCGTCATTAAATACCAACTATTTTCTAGCTGCAAGGTCTGGTGTGTAATCACAAAAGCATTCTAGAATCATTTGCAGTGACAAAAAGACATGAACAAGTATACTCGAACTGAGCACCGTGTCACGTAACCTTTAAATTCTAAAGTAATCACTAGCAAGAAACTAACCTTGGCTTTTTTAGTGTCAATGAACCGAAGGAAGGAAAATAAGCATTATGTCTATGAAAATGTTTTAAATTACCATTTTAATACATTTGAGCAAAGATTCATTTCCTCACTGCTTAGGATTTTTATAAATAATATATGAGCTCATATCCAGGTGATTAACAAAACTAAAACTATTCAACATTATGCTCTTGAAAGAGCATAGGTTTGAACAGGAACATTGCTGTACCTGTAGACCATTTTGTTTTAAGTACTCCCACAGTCTCTTACCCCGGCCCATGATAACAACCTTTCCCAGTTATTAAGGAATTTCAAAACAGAATTCAAAAGTGGCAGGGAAGACAGAAGACCAGAATCACCTTTCTTCAACTGTTTTTTTTTTGTTTTTCTTAGGGTCATCTAAATCTAAATATTGAAATGGTGGTGGCTCAGACTATGTTATTAACACAAGTTCATAACTGAAAGCACCTTGCTTCATTTCTTAACATCTTATTTGGATTAAACCAGTACCAGCATGCGGGATGTGGTATAAATGCACAATAACTTTGCAAACCAACAAAGTTTGATAACCTGAAGACCTGAATTTATTTATCTCACCTTCTTCTTCTTCCTCTTCAGAGTGCTTTTCCTTTTGTGAAGTGTTGTCTGGAGCTGCTAGATTACATGTAATACAGTTTGTCAAACTACTGAAGCAGATACCATGATATTTGTCAAAACTTCAACACAAGACTATATGTATTCTATGACAGCATAACATGGATGGCATGGTATACACTTCTGATGACCAGACCTGGTAAATGAATAAAATTCTTGAGTAAATTGATCACTTTAATCACTTGACATATAAAGAAATAGAAAGCAGCGGTATGTGGATAAAGGCACATTTCAAAACATGTTTAAGTAGTCATTCGACGATGAATGTGCAGCCCTGGGTGAAATGTAGGGAATACTCTTTACCATGTTCCATTCCATCCAACATGTGTGGGAGAGGAAGCACAATAATTAAGTAGTTCATTCCTTCGGCACTTTCCTATCAAGCTATTTATATATCATAATCCATATGCACGAAGCATGGAAATGAATGCGCAAAAAGAATTATATCCAAGAAATAGTTCCCCACTCTACACAATGCAATTTGATTCATCTGTGCTGAAAACTGCAGGATTTATGACAATCAAACATCCTGAACTGCAAGTGTGTGGCAAAATGTATATTTATTGAAGATGTATACCTTCTTCACTTAAGGGCAATATGTGCTTGGACAGAGCTTTATTCATTTGAAACATATTGATACAATCAACATCAAAAAGGCCACGCAATGACTCATCACATATTATATCTCGTTTGTTCTTTGGATCTTGCAAATTGTTCTCCCGGATATAAATCCAAAGTTTCTTCACGACCTAATTCATGAAAGAATAGAATGGGCGAGGAATGAGTTTTGAAAGCATACTTTAACAAATACTGGTTAAATAAAAGAAATTTCACTCTTTCTCTTGGGGTCAAAGTGGTTTCTTGAAAATTTAAAATTAATACCTCTGTTCTGGCCAATGCTGACACTCCAGTGAACTTTTGAAGTTCTGGAGAAAGGCTGCATAATTTGGTAAAGCCACCTCCACCTCCCCTTTTCTTGACTTCTTTATCCACTTTAGTAGACCTACTTGATAACACACTCAATTAGAACAAATGAACACCAGAACCTTTTTTAAAAGAAACTAAACTCTACCACCTTGGAACCAGTTATATGGTCCTACCAGCCATAGATGTTCATACGAATATAAAATAGGTTACTATGGACCCCAATATATATCCATTATACAATAAACAGTAAACAACTACTTTTTTTTTTGAGAGCGGGGAGGGGGAAGTTGGGAGAAATTCAAAGAATGACGGGTAATCACTGTACGGATGTTATCTTCTAAGAAAGTAAATAAGATGATAAATGAATTCATTGACTGGACTCAGAAATTACAGTTTTGGATCTCTAGGAACTCTGATTTTGTCTGGTTATGTAAATAAATCACGAATAAATCATAATTTAATCTCTACAAGCCTTCAAGATATAAGATTAAACTTTCAAATTTTGAAAATGCATAATAGATCAACTAAATAAATAGTGGAAACAATGAGAAGGCCAACGAAACCAGAAACCTACACGAAAATGGGTAAGACATGAATTAAAAAAACCAACCTTTGTTTCTTGTTTTCTTTTCGTCTACTAACTTTTTTTACCTCCACCTCCTCTTCTTCCTCCGGTTCCGCTACATTACTTACATCTCCTTCAGAGATAGAATGATCACTTTCTTCAACTTTCTTCTTTTGCTTTACAGGTTCTGAGTTACATCATGCTATGGTGTTAAGATCTCAAATAAATACCATACCATGCACAACTCACACTAGTCAAGGTAAATGATAAGGAGCAATATAAGATACCATAGCATGAAATACAGCAATGATCCCAATTGGAAGACTTTTTTGTGACAGATGTTGTAAAAGATTAAAAATACCCCATCCTAATGCACACACTAAAAAAGGGATTAGCTTATGAGATACAGAAAGTCAAAATAACGCAGAAAAGAAAAAAAGAAATCATGAATCAAAACCAAAAAATCACAAATTTAAAGAATCATGTTTTTCTTTATGCTTTATAGCCAAATGCTATTTGTTATATTTAGTACTTTACTTTTTGAAGAGAACAGAAATTAGTGTGAATATGCCTTCTGTGTGGTGAAGAAACCAATCACATGAACGGAGTACACACTGTAAGTGTATGTTTTCCACATAACAAACACTGTAAGCGTATGTTTCCATCCTATCATAACCAACCACATGAACAAATGATTAGTAATATAGCCTGTTCTCTGTGACTCACAGTAGAAAATAGCATGTGCTATAAAAATGTCTGTTCTTTATTTTCATTGAGAACACGTTTAAGTGAAGTGGAGTTCAAATGCATGTCATGAAGCTGCATATACCATCTCCATCAAACAAAGAGGAACAAACAAAATGAAAAGTAGAGATTATTGAGCACAAATCCATATGAAAACATATGGGGTAAGAAAATAATATAAACAAGTAAATAATGAACCACGAGAATCGGGTCACATATGAGTGTCATCAGAAAAATGAGGAAAAGAATTCTGGACATACCATCTTCCCTGCTAAGTGGCCATATATGCTTGGAGAGGACTTTATTCATTTGAAACATATTAATAGAATTAACACGGAACAGGGAATGTAGTGATTCATCGCATCTAATGTTTCTTCTATTTTTTGGGTCCTGCAAATCCTTTTCCCGGATATAGGCCCAAATTCTCTTGACCACCTAAGAATGAAAGAGGGTGAATAAGTATGACATCTTGGTTCCGTCCAAATGAAAGATGCATTGACAAGTAAACAACAAAAAATTGCTCAACAAATTATACCTCTGTTCTTGCCATTTCGGGCACCCCAACAAATTCTTGAAGTTGTGGAGACAAGCTACATATTTTATTGAAGCCACCTCTTTTGACAACAACTTTATCCACCCTATTTGGAAATATAATACAGCTTAGAAAAGGTAGAGCCCAGCACAAATACATATTTCCAGAGCAACATATATCATATACTCTATCGTGCGGGTAAAAGTAACCAAACACAGAAAAAAGTATATAGATTAGGTCCGAGAGGTAAAAATGATATGCATACTAGTAAGAAATACAACGTATTAAAGATAGAAGAAAAGAAAGATCTGTGAATAGTTATTATTACGTTCTTTTGTGTCTGATTGTATTGTGTAGGAAAAAGAGGGAACATAACAATAAACACTCAGAACATGCATTCTTCTAGAATCAATTTAAGCAAATCCTCATTCCCAAAGTTTTCATAGATAACAGACTTACTCCGAGAAATTCTACAATCATATTAAACAATTAGCTTATAATTGAATGCAACTTAACAATCCTTAAAGCTCTCTCAAGATATATGTTTTACTTACAAAAGAATGCATGTTAGCTGTGCAACTGTAGTCAGTATATGAGCTTTCCCAATATAGCACAATATCCTTCACTTGTCAGTGTAGTCATGACATGAGCTTCAATTCTGTTGTTATAATGCTCTAAATAAATAAAATTTATGCTAAACAGAAGTAACTACGGAATTATTATGCATACAAGTAATAGCATTGTCAAAGGGACTTACAATAACTAAGGTGGACTTTAAGGGCCATATCTCTAGATACAAATTCAGTTAGAACAAAATTTGATTAGTACGGAATGCCAAGAATCTGAACTTACAACATTGGCATTTTCAATTCACTGTCAACAAGTACACTTGCATATACAATACTTCACTACACATTGACATCTCATATACTCCCGAACCATATCTAAATATACTACAGCTTAAAACCGGTATTCTCAAAAATCTTAGGAGCCTTTTCAGTTGCAGAACAAGACAGAAAGACAGAAAGACAGACTGCTGTCAGTTTGCAACCAGTCCAAAAGCCCCAGTATTTAATAATTCAATGAGCATTGAGATTTTAGACGATGCACTACAGTACCACTTTCAAGTAGGACATGTAGAAATGCTGAAAAAAAACACTCAACTGCAACTAAATAACTATAAGCTAACATAAAAAATGCAATACAAACAATGTTGATATGGTTTAACACAAAAAAAAAAAAAAAGAAAAAAAGACATCAACTTTAAATATTTTCTCAGCCATCCAATAGATAAAAGCAATAAAAACCGCGTTAGACGCAGGTAATACGCAGAAATATAGACACAATGTAATCAAATTAACTTCCTGCAACTACTCCAAAACCACAAATGAAGCTTTTCTTTCAATGGAATACCAGAAAGAAAAAAATGCGCATTTCTCACAATGTGGGTCGGACCCAATAAATCCGAATAAAGGCTAAATTGGGAAATTTTATCCTCATAAGCCCAAAAACAATCCAATTTCTTTGCTACCCACTAACCCAATTTTCCCAGCAACCAAACACTAATTAAAGAAAATCCAAAAGCGCAGTAAAAAGAGAGAATAATAAAAAATAAAAAATAAATAATAATAAAAAATAAAACCTCACGTTTTTCTCCTTTTACTTTTGCTTTCCTTCTCTTCCTCTTCCTCCTCCTCCTCTTCTTCGTCTTCTTCCTTAACGTCGTCGTTCTGTTCTGCATTCTCCGAGGATTCACCGACCTCATCCCCCTTCTCTGCTTCTTCGCCTTGGGGTTTGGTCTGGGTCTCGAGGTAGATGTCGATTTGGTCCCGGATAAACTTTTTCCGGTCCGATAGATCAACTCCAAAATCGGCTTCGAGTTTCCGGCGGACGCTGCCCACGGTGGCCGTGTCTAGGTCCGAACTGCACAGGATTTCTCCGAGCCGGGTCAGGAGTTCCGAGTCCGATACCATTTTTCGTGGGCTTTGAAATTAACCGAAATTTCGGCGGGGTTGGAATTTAGAGAGAGAGAGGAGAGAAGGAAACGGGTAATTGTGGCGTGTGGAGGAGTGGAGGGTATTTCTGGAATTTGAAATTTTATCTTTACTTGGCTGGGTAAAGTGAACTTGGTGGTTGTGCAATGAGTCTCAGGCTACCTCCATTTTGTACTTGCAAATTCTTTTGTTTTTCATTGTCCAATAAAAGAAATGTATTTCAATTTTTTAACTCCAACAAGATAACAAAAAAAAAAAAAAAACCATATAATTTACTTCCTTACACCAACTCCAATCTTTGGAGTAAGTCCTAAAAATTCCCTTCTATTCCCCCCAATTTCTTTTCAACTCTTGTTTTAAAATTGGGTTAAGTGTTGGAACTTAAAAAAAAACTCAAATATCAGCCAAGATTTAGTCCAATATTCATGGTGGAGCCCAGATGTGAGAGTGGATAAAGGGGACTGAATTGGACTCGACAGTCCAGATGCGCACCACCGGCCGCATGTGCTAGGCTGGCTCAAACGTTCTGGCCCACCCACGTGGGGCTGTCTCCCCTGCTATCTGCTAGGATTATGAGCCCAATGACTCTTTTCTGATCCTGCACCCACAATCACATGGGCCATTGGTTGATCCAACGATCCACATTCAAACTTTTATTTTAGTTTTATATTTATATATTTATTGAATCTAACGGCTGAGATAAAATCAAATCAAATCTAACAGTAAAAAATAAAAAATCTAGTGGCCCAAATTTAAATCCAACGGCTAAAATAATTAAAAAAATTAACTCAAAATTCACCCAAAAACTCTATAAATACCTATGTATTTGTTCAAACATCCACACAAAATTCACTTTTCTCCTACAATCTTCCAATTTTTCTTTCTACCATCTTCCAAAACCATTTGTTCCCATTTCCAAATTTTTCAAGATGGCAAAAGATCATATTAGGGGTTGTAATTGGACCTTTGAGGAAGATGTTGCTTTATGCTTGGCACAGGTTTCGATTAGCGAAGATGGTGTCATTGGCACGAATCAAAATAAAAGGTTTTGTAGAGTAATATCGTTGATAAGTTCAATGAAAACTCCAACACCGGCTGAAGGGAAGTTGGTGGTGTTTACAATCGGTGGAAGGTTATCAACAAAGCATGCACTTTATGAAAGGGAAGCTTGGAGAGAGTCGTGGTTGACATGGCTAGTGGAAGGAGCGTTGTAGAAGTGGTGAGTTTCTTTGTTGATATTTTATTTGTCACATACATAATATTATTTTGCAACTAATTGTATTTATGTATTTCTTGCATAGGGTGACAAAGCAATGCCAATTTACAAGACAAGAACTACACCAAAAATCAAGCTTTTAAGTTGCACAATGCTTGGGACATCCTCAAGGATTGTGGAGAACCGATGCGGACCAACAATGGAGAAAATTATTTGGTAGTGAAGCCGCAAAGATAGATGATGTCAATGAAGGTGTCGATTCGTTGACCCCAACTTCTTCTTTTGCAAGGCCCCCGGGAAGAGATAAGCAAAAGGAAGTAAAGAGAAAAGGGAAGTTCCAAGATCCGGTTAGTGCAAAGATTTCTACCGGATTTGCAAAATTGGCTGAAAGCCATAGTTCTCGAGCATTTGGCCTTTATGAAGGAAGGGGAAAGAGAGCAAGAAAGGTTTGAATGTGATTTGATTCGGAATGACCTCAACAAATATACTCCAAATAGGAAGTTCTTACATGATAAGCAAAAGAAAATTTTGCGAAGGCATGCCACAAGGAGTATCTTTCAAGATCATGATTCATCTCAAGGCTATATCCCAAGTCCACCACCAAGTCAAGGTGGTGGATATCATTATTAAGTTTATGTAGTTTATTAATTGTCATTTGTATTAAGTTTATGTAGTTTATTAATTGTCATTTGTATTAAGTTTATGACTTATTAATTGTCGTTTGTATTAAATTTATGGCTTATTAACTATTGTTTCTATTATTCTTGATGCCTTCAATAATTATTGTACATATTGTTGCACACTTTGATGTACAATAGATACCTTCAATAATTCAAAGGGCTTTTAATAATTATTGTACATATTGTTGCACATTGTGATGTACAATAGATGCCTTCAATAATTCAAAGGCCTTCAATTATTATTGTACATATTGTTGCACATTGTGATGTACAATATATGCCTTCAATAATTTTTGACAACGTACTAGACAAAAGACTTGTCACAAGAAGACACTTCAATTTATTACTAGAAAATACCAAAACAGCACTGTGACAACCCATCCCAAGTTTAATGATTTTATAATTTTTTTATTGTTATTTTAATAGTTTTTTGGTGAGGAAGAAAAGAAAAAAAAAGAAAAAAAAGAAAAAGAAAATTTGAAAAGAAAGAAGAGAGCAGTCGGGGAGAAGAGGAAAGAAACAGAAAACAGAAAAAAGGATTAGGCAAAGCTGCCCAATTGGAGAAGAAGAAGAAGAGACCGAATGAGGTGAGGAGAGAGAAGAGAAATCAGCCAACCAGAAGAAGGAAAGAAGGGAAAGGAGGAAGAAGGAAAATGAGAGGAAAAAGAGAAGAAGAAACGGGTGAACCGCGGACCCGTGCGACCCGTTGGTATTTTCGGCCAAATTCGGCCATTTTTCCGGCAAATCAAAGCCAACCACCTCCTAGAAACAACTTCCTAGTCTTCCTTCTACCATATCCACTCAAAATTTGAAAGAATTTGGTCCTAAATTGTTCAAAATTGGCGGTGGGTGCCGCAAATCCCTTTGCTCAAATTCTCCCATTTTGAATCAATTTCTTCCAATTGACACCACCCATAGCATCCTCTTGAGGCCTAGAACAAAGCCCAAGCAATGGTTGGGACGTCGGAGTTGTTTTGGAGTCGGATTGAGCACACCCAAAACAAGGGTTTCCGCACGATTTTGATGAAATTGAGATGTTTCTAGGCCAAATTGGTCTTGGCCATAGGTATAAAGTTTACTCTACTCATTAAGATCTTCATTTCTGTAAATTTTGGTAATTTTTTGAAATAGTTGGATTTTCCGGCGAGTCGGGGTGGCCAACCGCCACCCACGGCGGCTTGTGCGGCGGCACGTGGCCAGGGGGCCGTCAATGTTATTCTTAGGCGTAATTAATTACCTTGAGTTCAGTTTTGGTGATTGTGTAATGTAGATTGATCGTTTGAACCTAGATTCCTTACGTTACGTTACTTGGTGAAAATATGAATTGATGATCCGACCGTTGTATCGTCACCAAACTTTGATACGTGATACTACGTAATATTTAAGGATTACAGGAACTTACAGATTAGGAATCCGATTTATGGATCTCTCGGAATCGGAGTTGTAAGTTCATAAAATAGAATGTTAACCGTTACTCGGTTTTGGCAATTGACGGAGATCCGACCGTTTGATGGTAATGAAATTTTAGGATGTTGTTCTAGAGATATATTGTAAACCTCTGGAAGTTACGGATCGGAAATCTGAGTTGCAGATCTTCCAGATCAAGCTACGTAGTAACGTGTTTTTATATAAGTTATATATTCTATCGATATGATTTCTAAGGCATGATTTGATGATTGTTCTAGGTGCCGATCGTCATGATGCCTTGATGTGTTGTGCTAGGGAGTTGTAGGGCGAACTCCAGGTGAGTGGGCTTTTGTTTTCAGTATATGTATATACATGACATTTTTCCTAGAAAACATATTTAAAGAAAATGAGATTTTAAATGCCATGTCATACTTGCATTATATTTTAGCATATGCATTATCACGATTATGCATAATGTTGCATGGTGCTGCGGAGACCCATGTAAGCTACAGGTGAGTATTTTATACTGGTAATGGTGATGAGATATGATGATAATGTTGAGATAGTAGAGCTCATAATCTGCACCCCCGTGTTAGTGCTCCCGCCCAGAGTTAGGGGCATAGCCTTCACGTGTATGTTCACCTCCCGCACCACACGCTCATCTTGGATCCAAGTTATGTGCATAGCCTGTCGTATAGACCACTATAAGTGGGTTCAACTTGTAGGTGACCCGTGATCTTTCGCACAGCTTCACATGATTGTAGCACTAGAGCGTATTATTATACACCTAGCATGTCGTATAGACCACTATAAGTGGGTTCGACTTGTGTGCAGATATATATATATACATGATGAGATATGAGATGAGATATATGACGTATATACATGATGAATATGTGATTGAGATGAGATTGAGATGAGATTGAGATGAGCTCTAGATTCTACCGTGAAGATCACGTTGAATGACTCCGGCTAGCATATGATTTATATGAATTGCATCACCTAGCTTACAATTGTTATATTGTGATATTGTGCATGGCATATGCATGACACATATATATGATTTTTATT